>JALIZH010019368.1:0-33983 GCA_030522465.1 Rhipicephalus appendiculatus
TTTATGCCGTTTCTGAGTTCTGCTGGCTTTCTGTATTTCTGCCTATAGAAGTTTTCGCGAAGGGCTTTATATGCTTAGTCAACTCGTCACGAAGTTTAGTTATTACGCCGCCGTTAAGGCAGAAAGATGTTTGCACCGCAAAAGTGGGAATGTGTGTTGTGATGTCGCAGGAAATCTTGCGTTGTATGCTCATAATAATGACTTCTGTTTCAAATAATAATCCCGATCGATCAGAAAAAGTGAAGTGAGTTCAGGCCTGCTGAGGCATGCTCTTGCAGCACATAGTGTATACGTTTATATATTTCTCTGAATGACGGAGCTTTCTAAGAACTTTTAATTCAAAGCAATCCCTATGAAATGTGTATATATATATATATATATATATATATATATATATATATATATATATATATATATATATATATATATGTACCACTCATGTAAACCGTGAAAAAAAATGAAAGCTCTTCTATGCGCGTATTATTAAACAGCGTGTGTTCGATTTCGACAGCCCAGAAACAATGCCTAAACTTATTACAGAGTAGGATTACATGGACTGAATGCTTCTTTTCTAAGAATGAGTAGTGCTTTTTCTTGACGGATAAGTCAGTGTTTAACAATTAAACGTGCGGTACTTCTTATCTTCAAGCTCTGCTTGCGAAACATTAAGCTTAAAAAATATAGTTTTTCAGAAAGATCCTCATCCCCGTAAACGTCATTCTTCCTGCAAGCGCAAAGAATCGCACCACGTCCGCTGATTTCAACAGCAGGGTGCAAAACGTATATATATAAAGGAACAGCTTGACGTCGCACAAATTCTTTGCTCTCTTTTATGCACTGATGAAACAAAGTAACAACGAGACAAACGTTTTCTTTGCCTGAAGTGTTTACTCAAGGTTTTGGGGTGTGCTTCAACGTTAATTTGAAACTTCTATGTTCTAGATGATTTCGAATAACGCAGAATTTGGAGAGAGAGCACTGATGTTATCCACTCGAAACGTTTTGACGTGGACTTGAGTACAAATATACCAGCGTGATTAGGAATAACGCAGCATGCGGGGACGCAGTACTGGTTTTGGCTATACAAAACTTTGGGACGTGGACTTGAGTATAGCAATATCCGAATTTTTTGCATTGCACCATATTATAAAGGGATCGAAGTGGCTGGCATCAAATCTCTTTCATCGTACTTAGCGAGTTAACCTCATAGACAATGCTATACTCCAAAAATTTTGGCCAAACGCGAAAGAAATGCACCAGGTGGGCACACCTTGTGCTATTTGGAAAGTCAGTTCAGGCAATGTTACATGAATTCGAACTTAGACATCTTTGGCACCACACAAAAGGAAACAACTAAAGAATTATTTTTGATGATGAAAATCCTTGCACAGTTGTTTTAGATAACAACACTTCCGTTAGCTCCCTGCGTTCTCATTTGCGCAATAGTGCCGTTCTCTCGAGGGGAATGTTTACTTAAATGTCGGATGATAGATAAGCAGGCGCGCTCCCCCAGATAGATAAGTGATCTCTCGAATGCTCCAGGGAGCTCTCACAGGTGGAATGGGCTTGGGAATGGATGCCCAACCACCCGCGCCACTGCATGCAGATAAGTACACAAAGACAATGTCTCAAGAGTGATGTACATAGTGGCAGAAAACGAACACAAAATAAATGATACAGACAAAATTGGGAAGAAAATGATGGAACCTAAAATTAAGTAGCAGATAAGGTTCAGATATCTCGCACCATTGCCAGAGAATTTGACAGCTAAGCTAATTAGCGCAGAGTGAGAGTTCAAGTTTCGAGAAGGAGTAGTTAGTGATTGCGGAGCCCCTGGTTTGCGTTGCAAAGCGGGGTTGATTGATCACGAGCATTTTGAAGTCAGAATGTTCCAGGAAGTGTCTCCCAACTGCGAGTTTGAAGTATTCGAGCAATTTGTCAGATGATTTTTCGGAGAGGAAGTTATGGTCCGAGATACGGAGTAGGAAGTTGTTTAGAGATTCCATAACACTCCTTCGACGAGGAAAGTGTTTATCTAGACTAAAACAACAACTCTGGCATCGGAGTAGGCGCCTAGTACTTTGTGGTAAACTGCGAAAAATAAACCAGAAAAGAAAAAGAAATGTTGATGCTGCCAGTAGTCAATCGCAGCGGAACGCGAATTAATGGAAGAGTGCTTTGAAAATGCAAGCGGTAAGTGTGAGACGCATTTTTTTTGTTGCTTTGAACTTGTTATATGCTTTGTAAAAAAACAGCACTTCCAGTTCAATGTTTCGTAGTTCGCTATGTTTTCTGCTGGTAAATTCTTATCACGACTAGTTTAGTAAAGATATTTTTGTGGCATTTCAGGGGCAAAAAGAAATAAGTTTTGCCGTGATGTGGTAAGGGGAACACGATTTGTTAGAAATGCGAAAACTGAATACAATTAAGAACTTATTCATTCAATATATTTCAGTTATTGCAAGCCTCCTGACTTGAGAAGGGCGAAATTTTGGTTCATATTTTCATGCACCTCAAGATAAACCGAACGCAGACGCTTGTTTTGGGACGTGGACAGAGTCAATGCAGGGGATACACTTTTGCCGTGGCACATGCAAGCTGCGAGTATTTAAAATGAACAGTAATTCTTATCTCGAGATGAAAGGTCGTACATGGTGAAACGCTGGTGCTGTCTCAGAACCGTGAAAGGCCCTCGTTGTACATTTTGCTGAACATAATTTCCCCACATGTTTGTCGTAAAAGAGATTGAGGCATTATTGAGCATGAGTAACACTGAAAAAAACTAACATCATTCGTGAGAAAGATGTTTCACCCAAAAAGAAGCGCCAATTAACAAGTCCATTTGCTTTTTATTGTTGCTGTTGCTGCTTTGAGTACCTTTGACTGCTGGTCTATGCAATCTCAACAGAGTATTGCCCATTCGATTTTACCCATTCGAAGGCATCAATGACTGTCTCTTCTGTGGGTTATTGAGGCACTATAGCGCCGTCGATACCCTCAGTTGTTATTTCAATCTATTTGAGCAAGAATTTATATTGTATTTACCGGCTAATAATACTACTTCATGTTGCAGATGTCTAAGCGAACATGGCGTATGAACTTAGGAATTTGAACTTGCCGGCGCCAACTGATAAGTGCAGTGCCAGAAAAGAGCTAGCCGGCACTTTTTAAATAATTGGTAAAGATAAAATGAACAAATTTTCGTGTGAAACGCCGCAATGGCAAGGACATTCAGACATATTCGCTTTCAAGTACAGTGTGTTCTACATGACATTTTTAAAACTTAGCTTGACCATTTCGCCTATTGCTGCAAACAAAGTTTCTTTGCTAAATCATATGCTCTTGCATTATATAAATATCACATCCGATTTCGCCCCGTTCCTTTGCAAAATTGTCATCCCGTTAATATATTTCTGTCAGCTGTGTAATTTTTGGATTCGCTGATTTGCTGCATGTGCACATGTCTCCAGTGTTCGCTAATAAGAATCTTTGCTATTCTCTTCCAATGTACTCCTGCTGAGGGAGCTGCTGAGGTTCCTGCGCTTCTGCTCGAAAGTATGCGGACCTGATAGTTTTAAAACACTCAAGTACTACCAGTGCCTGGCTGACGCATTCACGGAGTTTCTCTGGTGCAAGGAAAGACGGGCCCTGCCAGTGAATAGCAGGAAAGAGATGGGCATAGTGCCGGTTTTCTGTTTTGGCGGCGCGACTGTTCCCCCAGTTGTTGAAAAGGTACTCAGCAGGGGACCGAAGAACAGTATGAAAATGCCTATGAAGAAGCAGGAGCTTCTCGCATCATTACACAGCATGCGGATAAAGCGCAGGCTGAGGAGGAAGCGCGATGACATCTGGATTGTGTAGACCCCGCAGGCGGTAACTACGAAGAGAAAGATAGCACCAGGAAACTGCTTACTGTTGCAAGGTATTTTAGACACTCGGGTCTTGCAATTCTGCTGACTGATGCAAAAAGAGGCTTTATCGTGATGCCGCAGAAGCTGTAGGATGACAAGGCCGCAGCTGCTGTTTTGGAGAACATTAGGTGCGCGGACAAAAAGCCCACCAAGGCGAAGAGCAAGTCACTTTCTCTACAGGATAACCTAAAGCTGGATCGATTGAGGACGGAAGGGTCTAAGAACAAGAGCCATAAGCTTTCAATATGCCTTAGGGCAAAAAGCCAGAAAATGGACTATCCCTGCAGGGCCATTGTTACGGAAAGGGGTGCATGGCGAGCCATCTTCAGCCGGTATCTCCAAAAACAGCTGAGAAGGTTGGCACCGATGGACACTTCAAGATTGCCAGCGGGACCGGCTAGAGCAAGTGTTGAAAAAAAAAACTGCCAGGAGAGATTTCCGGCTTCCCAGTTGACATAAAGGAGCTCTTCTACTTTGTACCTGGTGGTGGTTTGTTCCTGTCGGTTCACAATTACGATGAACGCTCGGAATCGGTGGATTTTCATAATTTCAGTGGAATTTCCTTGGAGGGATTCCAGCAGCTAGGTCAAGTCTACGTCACCTCAACTAGCGTGAGCGTCAAGGATGGTTTCTATGTACGAAAACGGGCCATTTGTATAGGCAGAAGAAGTGACATTGGGCGAGTTGGATGCTGTTGAACCTGCTGAGTGGTTTTAGTGCAAACCTCTGTCCTGTTCTCCTCTCTCCACGTTGATCGCACTGAAATGGCTCAATATTCGTATTGGGTCGAGCATAGCGCCGGTATTGACAGAAATTTGTTTGGCGGATTTAGATCGCTAATTTTCGCGGGCTCTTACCGACGAAGGCATTGTTCGCGTCTTCAGATATGTCCACGACTCCTTAATTTGCTAAGCGACCCTTCTGACAATAACCTTGCAGAGGTAGCAGAACATATCCTTCAATTTTTAAAACCACAGCCAAGAAATTGAATTTTACTTTTGAACTGCCAGAGAACTAGAGTCTGCAGTTTTTAGACATCATGCTATTTTTCAAGGATGTTGACCATTGATGCTGGGCGCACCAGCCATGTTCTAGGAATACTCGTTTACCGTATGATTCTTGTCACTCAAATCTCTTTAAGAGGTGCTTTGCCAAGTAGTGTCTGAGGTCATCCTTAGTTAAGTCCTGCGACCAGACAGTCCGAGACAGTTTCACCTACCAGGTGGCTAACAGTGTTGCGGAATGGGCGCCTCCATTCTATTCCAATTCCATTCCAGGGAATTAGAACTTGCCGCAATTCCATTCCTTTCAATTCCTCGGAATGAAAAAACTTAGCCCATTCCCACTCCGGGAATGGCCGGCCAGTTCAATTCCATTCCTGTAATTCCTCAACGTAGGAAAGGCAACTTGATAGTTTTATGGAGCTAAGACTGAACGCCCCATAAAGTTGATGCCAGCAGATGCATTAACAGCTGTAGAAGTACGCAGAACACGTTACCAAGGTCGAGGGATAGTAGCTTGGTGACATATCTCCTGCAGTACAACCACCCTATCGGGCAGTTCTCCCGCTATCCGTAGTATTTGCATGGTCAGCATGTTTGAATGAATGGCGATGTTTTAGTATTGTTTAAACTTAAATGTGTTAATGCTTAAATGACGACATAGCGTATTTTTATGCTGACAAAAGTAGCGTTCAAGAAGACTAAGCAGTTTTTCCACGCGTCGGGAGCGATCGTGAATATGGAGAACACTAAGATTTGGTTAATGGGGAACAATTAAAACCCTCTAGATCTGCTGGTATCAGTCTGAACAATGCACCACTCGCGCACCTCGTGCCTTTGCATCGAATACGGAGCACTGGGCCGTACTGCGCGTCAGCACTCACGCTTGTCAAGCGCGCCTCGCAAGCATGGATGGGGTGAGAACTTTCTGTGTTCGTCTGTGCGCAGCTATGCAATGTCAGGTATGCAACTTAGAGAAGCGCTTTTTCGAATATGCGTCAGAGTCGCCGACGGCGACAGCAGGAAAAACAAAGAAGTGAAGGGTGGTGAGGTATCAGGCGGCTGGGGCACCGCTGAGGGGAAAAAAAGGTGACAATGTGTCAGGGGGGGGGGGGGGGGGGGGTATGCCGCCGCTGTAGTTCCGCACGACGGATACCAACGGCATAAAACTGCGGTTACGCGAAGAATAGAGACAAACTTCGGACTAGGCGCGTTGCTTATAAATATATTGTGCTTGTAATCGGCCAAGCCATTCTATAAATACTGCTTTATTGTTAAATTCGAGGCTTTGACTTACTAATGTGCGAAGTTTGAAAAACAGCGCGTCGACGAAAAGGTGCTCTATTTTCGCAAAAAGTCGTAATTGCATTCCCATTCCGTGCAAAAGGCGCTTAATTCCATTCCCATTCCATTCCTCCAAGAATTATCCCCATTCCATTCCCATTCCATTCCGGGGTCGAAAAAATATGGAATGAATCCGGAGTCATTCCAATTCCGGAGTGGCAACTCCGCAACACTGGTGGCTAGACACCGAGAAACAGGTCTTCCGGAGGCTCTACTAGTGGCCATACCCGAGTCACTGTTGAAGGCCATTTGTAGGTGTAGTGCAGCTTCTTGTGCTGACAATACAGTAGGAGTAGAAAGGCTAAGATTTGTGGTTTGGCCCTTCGTCCACTAATTTTCGCATGGTGTCATAAAATCAAATTGCTATTTGGACCTGTTCGTTTGCCATAATTTGGTATGACGTTGCGCATTAAGGAGACAGACACAGGAAGAGACGATGTAACACACAGAACGCAAACTTTCAGCAATGTATTTCGAAGCAGAGTAGCCCTTTTTTATACTAGACGCACATTAATGCGCATGTCCTAAGGAACACCATCAAACGCGTGCGCAGCCACTCAAAAAAGCGATTTCTCTTGCTGAAAATGCTATAGAAGCCTCACAAACGCACCTATCTTACGAATGCGATATATTGTGCGCTTCTATAATTAATCGCGTCGCTTCATTTCCTCTTATTGCGATTACAATGCACTCTTCGAATATAGGTGTATATCCGCAATTTCTGCAATGGATGGCTAACCAATCACCTGACTGATTTTTAACGTTATTCGCGTGTTCGCGTAGCCTGTCGTTAATGCAACGACCTGACTGCCGTACATAATAGCGCTTGCAAGTTAAAGGTATGTGGTACACAATACATTCATTGCATGTAACAAACTTGGTGCGATGTTGCTTACCGCAACTCTTCTTTTCTCTGCCATTCTTATTAGTCATTTGGCATAGCTTAGTGAGCATATCAGGGGCGGAGAATAACACTTTAATATCGACCCATTCGGCTGCCTTCTTTAAGTTGTGCGAAGTTTTGTGAATGTAAGGGATTACTGTGGTCTTTCCTGTTTTCTTTTTCTTGCTGGGATTGTTGTATCGTATTACTGGTAACCCTTAAATTCCTGAGTAGCTTTTCGGCAACAGAAATGAACAGCTGTCTCTGGTAACCAACCTCATTGAGACGAGTGCACTGTTGGCTGAAGCTGTTGTCAATTTAGTGTGAGCAAGATTTGTCTAACGAGTTCTTGAAGCAGATGTTTATAATAGCCCGCTTGACTAATTAGGAATGCGCGGAGTTATAAGGGACGAATCTCCCACTGACGAATCCCCCCAATGATGAATCCCGACAGTGCATATACCAAGCAACATATCTCAACTTCTTTTTGTGTTCTGTCATCCGCGCAGTTTTATGTCAGTTGACTTTATTTACTTATATAAGTTACTTTATTTGCTTATACAAACAGTGAAAGGATCGCCCGTACAAAATAGGAAAAAAAATGAAGAGAGGCCAAGGTAAACACTCGGGGGGACAAGTCTCTAAAACTTGTATATAGATAGTATTAGGCAATAGACACAAGCGAATGTGTATGTCATACCTCTGAAGATTTCCTCAGAGTACACGGTAAAATTGCATTTACGCAGCTGATAAAGCTTCATGTGCAAATATTATGAAAAAATATATATCGAAATAGTCAATCAAATTGTCGAAGTGAAATATAAGATCATAACTAATTTGAATTTCCCGTGTAAATTGCGGTAAACCAGCTTAGAAATTGCTTCGCTACGTTTTTGTGTAGAAAATATTGTTACGCGTAGAGTTGTGGTACTTACAGTATATTTACAATGTAGCGTTGACGCGCGATGACAAGTGCAACACCACCGATTTAATCCCGAGACGCCACTTCTTCTTGAGCTAGTAGCGTCCACTAGTCTACAGTGGCACAGACATCTATGTGACATTAACTACCGGCGGCAGAAGCGCCATCTCGGTGCATCGGATTGGTGTACGTGATGTAGGGCTTTAGCCGGGAAACATGTACAGTCTCAGTAGCTGGTGAGGCAGACGAAGGCTTGTGGGTTAGTCGCGAGATCTCGTATGTGACTTCGGTTACTTGGCGAAGAACTTTGTAAGGCGCAACGTAGCGCGGCAGCAGTTTTTCACTCAGGCCAACGCGATGCGAAGGCAGCCAGAGCAAGACCAGGGAACCAGGACTAAAACGCACGTCCCGGTGGTGACTGTTACTGGCGCTTTTGGTTGGCATGAAACGTCAGGAGTCGATCACGGGCAATGCGACGTGCCGTCGCCGCGCGAACGATGGCGTCGTGAGCGTAGAATGGGGCTGAGTTTGCCTCAATATGCGGGCCTAATGTACTGTTTATGAGGTATGTAACGCAGCTCAAAATATATCTTCGACTCATGACCAAACTGCTGTTTAGGTCATGTTTGCGCCGTAGCAGCCTTGCAACTGCCGAAGATCAACTTCATGATGAGCTCCACTATGCATATTCTCGTAAGTGGAAGTCCCCATTAGGACGAAGTCATCAAAGCGGTGATAAATGAGATTAGTGAAATGAGTGTATCGCGCATCAGTCATAGTTGTCGCCAATTAAATCTCAAATAGCAAGTTGATAAAGTTTTTATAGAAACAGAAACTATACTACCTTCGTAAGTAGCTCATGTTCATGGAACTGTATCAGCACAACAAAAATTATTCTGATACTTTAGAACACACCGAAATATTGTTGAAGGACGATGAATATTCAAATGCGAGGTGCGCACATGTATTCGTAATAAATCACTCTCAGACTCCTTATGAGAAAAAAACCGTAAACAGGGGTTGTGTGCTCGAGCCATCGCTTCGACAACTGGACTTGTCTTTCGCAGCCTTGAGGAAGACAAGTCCACTTGGCGAAACGTCGGCTCTAGCACACAAAGCCTATTTACAGATTTTTCATTGCACGCGTCCATCGTCCCCTTCCTGCTGTTTATAAGACTATTTAGTATGACAAAATAGTGCAGGTGCGTTTAGGCGCCGGGTTCGAGAGATGTTGCGGCCGTAAGCAATGTAGTTACGCATCGTTTATATGAAAGTACAATAGAATACACTTCATGATATATTAATTATCGATAGAGAATATTGGAAGTGCGAAGAAATCGCTGACTTGTGTGACACAAATTCTTATGCCTTGATAAAATATATAAAAAATATTCGTAACTTCAGATTTGTCGCATGTCTAATTTATGCATTGAGGTATGTTTGTTATATATGCAGAAGACCTTATTGTACCTAACATCAAATAGAGGAAGTAGGCTCATGAATAAAAACCATTCGAACTATTAAAAAAAGTTCAAACAAAAAAAAATCGGCAGATCCCACGCGCTGTGGGAATCGATGTAGTGCGAAGCAGCTGGCAATGAGCAAATCATGCTGCACATAATATGCATGTTATAATTTACATGTTAGGAGCTGTCATTTATATTGGTCATCATACAGTCACGTCTCACAGTACCAATTTTGTTGTACATCAAGCTAGCGAACTGGACGCAAGCCCACCATGAGCGTGGCATGCAAGTAATGTCACTCATAAGGTGTCATGATTTTCATATTACTACTTGTCATTTACGTTCGTCATACAGTCACGTCACGCAATACCAAATTTGGTGTATATCATGCTAGCGAAACGGCCGCGAGAGTGCCAGTGGCATGCAAGTCATGTTGCACATGACATATCACGATTTCCATTTACCACTTGTCATTTATGCTCGTCATACAATCATGTCACTCAATACCAAATTTGGTGTATATCAAGCTAGCGAAACGGCCGCGAGCGTGCCATGAGCGTGGCATGCTAGTCATGTTGCACATGATATATCATGATTTCCATATTAACACTTGTCATTTCTGTATCGTCATACAGTCACGTCACGCAATACCAAATTTGGTGTGTATCAAGCTAACGAAACGGCCATCAGCGTAGCACGAGCGTGGCAAGTAAATCATGTTTTACATGACATGCACGTCATGATTTTCATATACCACCTGTCATTTATGTTGGTCATGCAGGACTGTGTCATCGTACCAATTTTTGGATATATCAACTTAAAAAAACGGCCGCAGGATCACTACGGATATTGTATGCAAATCATACTTTTCATGACAAGTTAGTCATGATTTTCATGATATGACCAGTCAATCATGTTCGTCTTACAGTCATGTTATGCCATACCAGTTTTGGTATGAATCCCATTTACGATACGGCCAGGACAGCGCAAAGTCGTAGGCGGCAAGATAGATAGATAGACACGCTCAAAGTCGCCGAAGTTCGCTAAGAAATGCTTCGCATTTAATAAGTTAAACTGGCTTATTACTCCAGGTGTTGTGTGATGATTATGATATCTGCAATACGTAAAATTTAATTACGAATACCTCAAGCTGAAAAGCGGATGAAGGGGAAAACAAACCAACTCTATCACTACTGAGCCATTACGAGGATACATTCATAAGTACGCAATTATTTCCAGGTTGAAGTCTTCCATGGAAATCTGAGAGCGAAGATTCTCAAACGAAACCTTTGACATCTTCCAGATGGTATTGACTATCTTTTGGTAGATAGTACAAAAACAATCCTTTGCTACATTTAAAAGTAAATACGTCTTAAAATTTGGGTAGTAATGTATATCGAAAATTTTGAGAGCTCTTTAAGTGTAAAAATGTACGGTGCATATCTACGGAGACGTGCATCCCGCCTGACGATATATTACAAAAAATTTACTTTTTCATTTAAGGTCGTCAGCATAGTTAAAAAAACTTGCCAAAGCACTAGGTACCGAATTTTGTTAAAGTAAACTAAAGCCTCGCTGACGTGCCGCACCAATTGGTAGCCTTAGGACTAGAATTTCGACCGCTTCTGCAAGCCAAATTTTTTCGTGATCGCATCCATCAAATAAATTGAACTTGTTACTAAATCTGGGAAGCTTTGCGAGCATAAGTTATCAATTAATAACGGTACAGGGCTCTTATCCGTGACTCGTTAAATTGAGAAGCTATTATTAGGCATTAAATCGTGCCTAATTATTTTATGTACTTGTTAATCACATCCTACAAAAGTAGCAAGTAGACTTTTGAACATATGCGCGAAATGCTTGAAACATGCTACGCAGTAACTCGACAACAGCTGGGCTGAGACAAAATAGATTATACAAAACTCATGCTAACAGCGCAATAAGGGGTACTTTTTCTGTACTTCTCATAGCTGCGGCTAACGCATGACGCTAATAATATGCCAAATGACCTACTTCAAATTAAGAGCAGGGACGACGTGGGGCAGGGACCACATGGTGTCAACCATGTAAGCTCGGTAAGCTCTAAAAGTTCAGTCGAGGTACTTTTCTTAGAGGAAGTAACATGAAGATTGAATTTCTGCCGTAAGTCTGATAGGCTGAAGAAGGACAAAAATACAGACGCTTACACGTATTTTTCACCATGTGCACATTCGCCACACGCACAAACGGGGCGCGTCACAATAATCCCACAAAACATAACTTCAGTGACCTTGCCTCTCACACAACACTCTGGGCAGCGCACAGGCCCTAAACACCACGTAGAGACATTCTTGCAAGTATTCCTTGGGAATTTCTTGACATGAACTGGAATTCAGGTGCTTTTATGGCAATCCAATGCTTCCTGCGGGTATCCGACGAAGAACAACGATTGACGTGTCCACTGCGAGGATCCGTTGTTGACACTGTGCACGGCGTTCAACCGCCCGCGTGGGCCGCCGAAGACTATCTGGAGGAGTCATGGCTGAGCCGACTTGGTGCAGCGTCGACTTGTCCATCCCCAGTCGGCTTCGAGGGGGGAACGGCGAACAGCTGCGAGGGACGAAAAGTCCCCATGGCGGACCTAGACTCGACGCTCGTAGAAACTCCCCAAGTACTCGCTCAAGTTTCCCTGGATTTGGGCAGTTTCCTCCGACGCTGCAGAAGAACTGCGACGCTACGGTTTCTAGGGGACAAGTGGTTCGCGCTTTAAATACTCTGTATTCGACACAAAATAGGAAATTTATACTGCAGCAAGAGGGAAAGTTGGGCAGGTTGGTTTGCGTTCATACTGAAACAGCGCAAAGACGTAGGACACCGAAAGACTTGACAACACGAGCGCTCACATCGTAAAGCGAACTCAGTACTCGGGGCCTTGACATCACAGCAACAAGACTTTCGACCACTCACGAGCCGCTGACACATATTTTGCATCTTGCCGCTTCCTGTGACGAGTTTCAGCTGTAAGGGCGACCAGGTACTTTGCGGCGAAGTGGCAACAAAAGGAACGCAGGGTGCGTTCGGAGGGCCACTTCAAAAATTATTTTCTTTCTTAAAACAAAACTTGATTTGATTAGACTTTCTTCACTACTTAGCCATAAAGTGGTCTACCAAACGGCGTGACATGAGGATTTTTACTTGGACCGCATCTGTACGAAAAATATGGTCACACATAGGACAAATCGCACATTTTTTTCCGATTTCACAACTTTTTTTCGGGAAGATTTGAAGTCTATTGCACCTTTAAACATTTTTGTACGAAAATAAACGTTCCTGAAAACCACAATAACATTAAGAATGCTTAGCGAAATTTCCAGATAGCATAACAAGAAATGGCGAACTTTGAAGATTTTTGTTGTTTTTGAAAAGGCCTAGCTGGCAGGTAAACACAAAAATTTCGGAATAGTTAAGTAGAACAACTAAACAAAACCTCTGTAGTAGCTCAGGCGTCGTTGCAAAGCTCAACATACAAATATAAATTTTATATACATTTTTCTATTATGCACAGTTTAGTAAAAGCAAGCAACCTTGAGGGGGCGCCAGGGCCTGGAAAACTTCTTGCGAGCGAAAATGTTTTGCCGCGCTACTTTATGGGGTATACGAAAAAGGCGCAAATTTTATCGGGAAAATGTGCTATGGTCAAGCATATATATATATATATATATATATATATATATATATACATATCTTAATATCTAAGATGGATCTCTAGGCAGCATCCAGCGTCGTTCTTCTTTCCCTCCTTTTGTCTGCCTGTTCATTCGCGCAGTACCCATCGTTCATTGCAACCGCTCGTGAAATTTCCATATTGGCAGATGAAGCCCGCCGGGTGAGTCAGTCAGAGGTTCGTGTATTGTAGGGCTCCATGTGAGCGACATGCGCCACTCCTGTTTTAACAGAGCACCACGCAGTGCTTATGAGCCGCGCTGATACAATAGGTGACCTCACTTAGCAGTTGAATAATCTAGGAGGTTCCATTACCTTCGGTTCCCATGCGGCCGTTGACCGCCGAACAGAGTTCATGCCACTGGGGTCGTGTGAGCGCCGTGCAGTATTGGGCGATGTATCGGTCGAATATTGCTATGCGTTAGCGTAAGGGTCTGTTGAGTCGTCGTGTTTTCCAGCGTGTGAGTATTGATGCTTTTGCCTCGAGCATGCGTGCTAGGTGTGGGTCCATTCTTGGTACCTCGATTTCTGTTTGTATGGTTTTTGTTGTTTAAGCTATGTCGTTGTGAAGTGAGGCTAGTAGTTCGGTGAATGCGTTGTATTCGGTTGTGTTGTTTTTGCGGAGGGTGCGGAAGGGATCCCAGTCTTTGAGCGTGAATGAACGAGGTGGGGCTGTTGCGTTTGGTTGTTCGGTACGTATGATGAAGTGATCGCTGCCCAGGTTTTTCTGCGTATTGGTCCAAGAGTGGCCTGATACGTTACGGGTGAATACTAAGTCCGGTGTAGTGTCTCGGCGTGCCGGCGGGCCGTATCTTGTAGGGAACCTGTGGTCTGTTATGAGTGTGAGGGATATGTTGTCTATTGATCGCGTGAGGTTAGTGCCCTTGGCCTTTGCCTGGGGTTAACCCCACGACGGGTGGGTGGATTTGAAGTCACCTGTTATGTTGAGCGGAGAGTCTTGCGCGAGAGTTGTGGCTCTAGCTATGAGCATGTGGAAAGATTGTCGATACTCCAACGAAAAGCTGTAAAAGTTAAAAAATGCCCCCACCTCCCCGAAGGAAATCGTGAGGAAATACGAATGCATTTCGCGCGCGCTTCTCTCCATTTATATATGGTGGTTGTGGTTCGAAGAAGGAAAAGGCGCCTAATTTCTGCAGCCCGGTCGGGAGCACGGCGCAGCGGCTGTTTTTTTTTCTTTTGTTTTTATTTTTTAATTAATTATTTTTTATTTCTTTATTTTTTATTTTTTTGGTAATTTTTTTTTTATATATAGCTCCGCCGAGCTCCCGCGATGCGAGCGCCCTCACGCACTTGAAATGCATTCGCATTTAAAACTGGGGATGCGTAAAGCACGCAGCGATGGAGCGGTGTTTCCTACTGGAACATGCCAATCGCTGCTAATGTGCAATGAGAGACAGAAGACTCCGACTGGACACAGAGACTCGCAGTCCGCTTTTAGTTAACGCGCACGCTGCGAATTTTGATTGTTCAACAACGCACAGGAGAAATCTCCCACCGGCACCACCTTGGAGGTCAAGATCCATTGCCATATATACGGGGTGGCCAGTGAACGGTTGTGCAGCGCGAGCAGTCGGTTTTTTCAACCAAGAAACTCGCTAGCAGACGCTGCCTGTGTCGGCGTCGCGAGGCGAGAGAGGGGGGGGTAGCGTAGGAGATGAGAGAGAGGGGGGGGGCGCGCATGCGCAATGGGAGTGTGGACGCTGCGGGCAGGGACGCCTAGAGGAGAGAGGGGGGAGCATAGCAGGGGAGAGAGGAGGGGAGGCGCATGCGCAGTGAGGGTGTGGTTGCCGCGGGGAGGGATGCCTAGAGGAGAGAGAGGGAGAGAGGGGGTTTTTTCTTTTTTATTTTTTTAAAGGGTTTCCGCATGCGCAGTAAGGGTGGTCACGCCGCCCGCCACCACCACCGGATTAAGCTTCGCCATAAGATGCTTCACATCTAACACCTGCCGGCGCTTACCTCCTCAACCTATCCTCCTCCTCCGCGGACAACGCTGGACAACGCCGGACAACGCCGGATGCCTGACATAGCCCGACTATGAAATGCATTCGCATTTTAAAAAAGTGCTTAGTTTTAGTAATCGCTTTTGTTCGATGAGTATCGCCTCTAGGCGGCTGCGAGTGGGTAACACTTATTGATTTCTTAATGATGAGTGTGGCTAAACCTCCTTCGTCTCCCCTCGTTGTGAAACAGTGTGATAACCCAGTGCGAGTGTGTCGCACAGAGTTTCTTGAGACACAGTACGTCTGCTTTGGTTAGGAAGCGATCACGTTCGATGTCTCTGGCGTGTGCGTTGAGGGATCGGCTGTTTAGCAGCGCTATAGTGAGCTCCGTTTCGGGGTCGACGTCCTCTCGGAAAGCGCGGAGGTATCGCTGAGTGACGCTGTCGAGACGTTGGAATTCATCGATCATAAACTAGCCCACGTTGTCGTTCTTGGGGTGGAAGCGATGGTCACCGGCAGCGTTAGTCAGGTAGAGGTTTTGAATGTTGGTGCATCTGGTTAAGGCAACGTAGACGAGTTTCTGTGGGTGCGTCTTCGAGTATTCGTATACAATGGAAGAGTAGGTTCCTCCCTGGGACTTGTCTACGGTTACGGCGCTCGTCTGGACCAGGGGGGAATTGTGTCAGCATTGTGTCGTTTGCATGCGACACCGCTGTTGCGGTGGATCGTCAACGTGATGTGGCGTGGTTCTCTGGGTATCCACGTCGTGTCAACGACATAGCCCAAACGTTTCGCCTCGCTCACTGCGAGCTTTTCCGTTGTGGGAACGTCGAACTGTAACCACAATCGTCTTGGAAACGCGCCTTCTTCGTCTTGATGGGATTGTGTGTGACACTTAGTTAACAATGTTTTAGGGTTCCCACTGTGCCGTTTACGAGGTCCGTTGATGACGTCTATGTTAGCCGTTATCATGTAGGGCTTGTTGTAGACTAGTAGGATTTGCTTGGGTAGGTTAGCGAATTCTGTGTTAGACATCTTGGCCACCTTCTCCTTGTCTATGGCTTCTTTCGTTGCGCATCCCAGGAAGGTGTCCTGGGTTCGCACTACTTGATGTTGTTGTTCGTCGTTGTTGTAGGAGCAAGTGGCCGCCACGAAGGCGTTGAATGTGTTGACGTCTTCGTTACTGTAGAAGAGGCGAACTGCTGCTGGGGCGGGCCTGAGTGCGTTCTCCGCGGTAAGGAAGCGACTCTCCAGTAGGCCACTTTGCTGTCGTCGAGAGCCCTTCCGTCTCCTATCTTGGTCAGTAGACTCGAGAAGGAGGCGTCGGCTTGCCTGACAACCTGGACTAAAGGGAAGTAGTCCATGTAGTGCCAATTGATTGTTCCGAAAAGCTCTCCCGTCTCCCGACACCGCTTGTAGATTTCGCTGGCGCGAACGGAGCGCAGTTGTCTGAGGTCTCCGGACATGACTCTGGTGACTGTAGTGGTGGTTGACGGCCTTCATATTACTACAGTGTTCTGGTTCGCATAGTAGGCGCTTCCCTACTTCATGAAAGTGGCCGGACGCGGGACGCGGGACGGTGGACGCGGGACGGACATAGCCCCGAGCATAAGATGCTTCGCATCTAAAAAAAATTGAAGGACACTTTGTACATTCCAAAGTGTGTTCGGCGAAAGCGTGTGGCCATTCCACTGACGGAAAGACGGACGGAAAGACCGACGGACGGACAGATGGTCGGACGGACATCCGGATGGACGGACAACCGGATGGACGGACGGACAGACGGACGGACGGACGGACATCCGGATGGACGGACGGACAGACGGACATTCGGACGCACGGACGGACGGACATCCGGACGGACGGACGGACGGACGGACACCCGCACGGACGGACATCCGGACGGACGGACGGACGGACATCCAAACGGACGGACGGACGGACGGACAGACGGACATCCGGACGGACGGACGGACGGACAGACGGACATCCGCACGGACGGACGGACAGACGGACATCCGGACGGACGGACAGACGGACATCCGGACGGACATCCGGACGTACGGACGGACGGACGGACATCCGGACGGACGGACGGACATCCGGACGGACGGACATCCGGACGGACGGACAGACGGACATGCGGACGGACGGACGGACAGACGGACATCTGGACGGACGGACAGACGGACATCCGGACGGACGGACGGACATCCGGACGGACATCCGGACGGACGGACGGACAGACGGCCATCCGGACGGACGGACGGACGGACGGACGGACGGACGGACGCCGGATGCCGGCCGGCCGGACGGACGGACACCGGACGCCGGACGCACACCGGACGGACGGACACCGGACGGACGTGAGCATGAGACATTAAAGGCTTTCGCCTTAAAAGTTGTCTTGAATGGAGACACTCGCAATGTCAGTAGGAACAGGCGATCGTGAAAGAGCATCGGCATAGGCGTGGTTCTGGCCTGAGCGTAGATGACCCGAATGTCGTACTCTTAGAGCCGCAGAGCCCATCGTGCCAAGCGTACGGAGGGGTCTTTGAGGGAGGATAACCAGCAAAGTGTGTGGTGATCGATAACGACATCGAAAGGTCGTTCGTACAGATAAGGCCGAAATTTTGTAAGAGCCCAGATGATAGCTAGGCATTCTTTCTCAGTTACTGAATAATTTGCTTCAGCTCTTGTAAGAGTGCGACTCGCGTACGCAACAACATATTCTTGGTAGCCAGGCTTTCGTTGGGCGAGGACAGCGCCAAGACCGACACCACTAGCATCTGTGTGGATTTCTGTTGGAGCGCTTGAATCGAAATGACGCAGTATGGGTGGTGTTGTGAGTAGCTGGCGTAGCGTCGCAAATGCATGATCGCAAGCCAGGGACCACGTGGATAGAGTGGGGTCTCGCTGAAGCAGGTGTGTCAGAGGTGGTATAATTGAGGCGAAATTGCGAATAAAGCGGCGGAAGTATGAGCAAAGCCCCAAAGAAACTACGCAACTCCTTCAGAGACATGGGCCTCGGGAACTCTCTAACAGCACGTAGCTTAGCGGGGTCAGGGATAACGCCGTCCTTCGACACATGTCCGAGAATGGTCAGCTTGAGTGCGCCAATGTAACATTTCTTTAAGTTTAGTTGAAGGCCAGCCTTCAGTGAGGCAGCGTAAAACCTGCTCCAAGCGACGAAGGTGTTTGGGGAAATATGGCGCAAACACTACCACATCATCCAAGTAGCAGACACGTGTTTCATTTGAGGCCTCGTAAAATTAGTGTCCATCATGCGCTCAAATGTTGCCGGCGCATTCCAAAGGCCGAATGGCATCACGTTAAACTCGTATAGGCCATCCGGTGTAACAACGGCAGTTTTTGGCCTGTCATCCGTATTCATGGGCACTTGCCAGTAACCAGAGCGTAGATCGAGGGAGGAAAAGAACTCTGCACCTTGTAAACAGTCGAGGGCGTCATCGGCCCGGGGCAAATGATAAACATCCTTTCGTGTTATTTTGTTTAGCCGACGATAATCTACGCGAAAGCGTATCGTGCCATCCTTATTTTTAACTAAAACAACTGGTGATGCCCACGGACTGTGTGATGGTTGAACGACGCCGCACTTTAGCATTTCACCTACTTGTTCATCAATGACGCGGCGTTCAGTCGGTGATACACGGTATGGTCGCTGCCGTAGTGGTGGGTGATTACATGTGTCGATCCGGTGGCATACAGTCGACGTTCGGCCGAGAGAAGTGCTGTGGCTGTCGAAAGCCGGGCGAAATTTGTCAAGGAGGCTTAGAAGTTCACGCCGTTGCTGCGTGTTTAGGCGGTCGTCGACGACACGGTCGAAAATGTCGCCAGTTGAAGTGCCAGTAAGGGAACTACAGAAGAGGGCATTGACCTCTGATGATTCATCAGGAACGTCCAACGTAGTGATGGTTTCGAAAGATTCCATTGAGCCGACGCATTCGCCTCGAAACACAACGTAATCGAAAATGGGAATGGATTTGTCACAGGAACGTTCGGTGACACCACCTTGAAGGGTAAGCAGAGCGGATGGTAGCGGTGAAAGGTGGCGATGAACGAAAGCAGTGGCAGGCGTGAAGAGAGCGGTAGCGTCGGACGCAGCGGAGCATGACACAGGTGCCAAGACAGTAACGTGCGGAGGGATCTGGGTGTCGGTAGTAATGAACAACTTCGCGCAGGAAAGGGGACCGTCGCCAGGTATAGAATCTTCAAGAGAGGTAAAGACGACTTCGGCACGGGCGCAATCAAAAAAAAATTGGAGAGCACCTTGTACATTCCAAAGTGTGTTCGGCGAAAGCGTGTGGCCATTCCACTGATTATGCCATGTCCTTTTTGCTTTTACACTCTCAGTGGGATAACACACAAACCGAATATGTGCGTGTTTTCTTTTTTTAATTTTTTATCGCGAATCGCAGCGGGACGCGAGACTCGTCTTCCTCCGTTCGCATGCGTTAGTATATTCTCGCGCTTTGCCCATCGTGCAAACGCCATCCGCGTTCCAGCTCTTAAATTGACGCACCCTTTGTAAATTCGAAAGTGCATTCCGTGAACGCCTGGGTCCATTGAGACGGCGTCGGTCAGAATGATTGCAAACTCTGGGCACAGCGACGCTACGCAAGCAAAGCGCGAGCGCTATAGAGTCCGACGCGACCAGCGTCCGTTTGCGCATCCCGGCGGCCAGCTGGCTCCGTGCCAGAGCTCGGACGGACGGACGGACGGATGGACGAATGGACATGGACGGATGGACAGACGGACGGACAGACGGATGGATGGACGGACGGATGAACAGACAGACGGACGGACAGACGGACGGAGGTCGGCTCTGTGTCTGGCTCCGTGCCAGAGCTCGGATGGACGGACGGACGGACGGACGGATGGATGGACGGAAGGACGGACAGACAGACAGACAGACAGACAGACGGACGGACGGACGGACGGACGTCGGACGGACACCGGACGGACCTGAGCATGAGACATTAAAGACTTTCACCTTAAAGATTACACCATCTCCCGCTAAAGGGAACCATGTGTAGATGCGAAGCAGCAGGCGCTAACGCTTACACTGGCGGCGGCGTTGACGCTGGCGCTCATCGCAGCGTTGCGCAGGAGAGAAACCTGTGGAGGCGCAAAGCACGCTGTGATGGACCGGCGTTTTCTACTGGAACATCCCAATCGCTGCTAATGGGCAATGAGAGACAGAAGACTCGGGCTGGACACAGAGACCCGCAGTCCGCTTTTAGTTAACGCGCACGCTGCGAATTTTTATCGTTCGACAACGCACAGGAGAAATCTCCCACCGGCACTACCTTGCAGGTCAAGATCCAGTGCCATATATACGGGGTGGCCAGCGAACGGTTGTGCAGCGCGAGCAGTCGGTTTTTTCAACCAAGAAACTTGCTAGCAGGCGCTGTCTGCGTCAGCGTCGCGAGGCGAGAAAGGGGGGGGGGGAGCGTAGGAGAGGAGAGAGAGGGGAAGACGCGCATGCGCAGTGGGGGGTGTGGACGCCGCGGGGAGGGATGCCTGGAGGAGAGAGGGGGGAGCGTAGGAGGGGGAGAGAGGGAGGGGACGCGCATGCGCAGTGAGGGTGTGGCCTCAGCGGGGAGGGATGCCTAGAGGAGAGAGAGGTGGAGAGGAGGTTTTCTTATTTTTAGTTTTTTTAATGGGTTTGCGCATGCGCAGTGGGAGTGTGGACGGACGGACGGACGGACGGGCGTCGGACGGACACCGAACGGACGGACGGCCACCGGACGGTCGTGAGCATGAGACATTAAAGGCTTTCGCCTTAATAGGCGCTTTTAGCTGACCGATTCTGCGGTCCGTTCCCGTTCCGCTCAAACGCTCAACGTTACCGGAGCATAACGCGCGTTGTTGGTTTTAGCCAAGCATCTTTCGGTCAAGTCAAGCGCGACGCCATCAGTGCATGAGAGTCATAAGTATGTTGTAAAGGAAAATAAAAAGTTGCCATTATCTTACAGCAAGAAAGGAAATTATGTTTTGAAACAGCATGAATTTATTTATTTTGGCGTTAAGCTTGCGAGTGCTCGACGCGTGAGCCTTTTCCTTAATTTGTTTTTGTCACAGGACCCCGCAAACCTTCGCAAGTAAGTGGTTTCATGTGCAATAGCCACAATTTCGTTTTTAACAGCAGCCACTCTCCCACCTATTCACAAACGCTTGAACTTGACTAGCCACCGCCCTCGAGGTAGCACAAACGCGTTTCAAACGCGCGGCGTTGAGGCAGCGCGTTCAGCGCGTTGCCTTGTGGAAAGTCAAGTTAAGGAGCGTTTCTGAATAGGTGGGAGAGTGGCTGCTGTTAAAAACGAAATTGTGGCTACTGCACATGAAATCACTTACCTGCGAAGGTTTGCGGAGTCCTGTTGTCGGAAGTAACAAAGAAGCAGCTCGAGACGTTCCTTTATTGCCCGAAGTGTCGGCTCTTGATGTATCGCTGCAATGACGTTTCGTAAAACGTCATCCCACATGCCCGGATTTTCAAAAGGATTGGCTGCGACGACTTCTCTGAGAAGGCACAAATCCTCGTGTATCCTGAAGTTGGCCGAACAACCGCTACGCTTTCCGAGCAACGCGGACTAGTGGCACAAGAGGCTGCCATTTTGGTTGTTTCTCCTAGGGTCACGTGACCTCTCCCTCGCTACAGGCCGGCGGCGGCGACGGTCCGGTCACACGCTCAGCGCTGACCGTCTGGCGCATGCACCGTGGCCCCACCACCGGCTGGCTGAACGGAGCGGGAGGCGAAATACGGTCAGCTAAAGCGCCTAATGATGGCTTGGTGATGGGAGAGAAAATCCCAACCTAAAATAATCTCGTGGGAACAGTGCGGAAGTACGACGAACTCGACTGTGTAAGGCACTCCTTGAATTAGAAGTCTGGCAGTACACGCAGCGACAGGCTGTACGGGCTGTGCTGTGGCGGTATGAAGAAACGGACCAAAGAAGGGCGTCGTCACTTTTCGGATTGAGCGGCAAAGTTTTCCAGCGATGGCAGAAACTGCGGCATCAGTATCGATGAGGGCAAGTACATGTACACGTTCAAGAACGCCATTAATGACATTTGGCGGCGAAAGAAGAGGGCTTGTACTTTGCGACGAGGACGCAGTTCTTGCCTTAGGAACTGCGCCATTTAGTTTTCCGTGTCGGTTGGAGCGGGACGTCGACGCATCGGGGAGGGTGAGCGACGACGGGGAGAAGGAGAACGGCGGTCAGAAGCTGGTTGAAGGTTTGGTCGGGGAGGGTGCGGCTCGCGGTCTGAAGCGTAGGGGAACGTGTGGTCGTATTCATATGCGCGTGGGTCTTCACGTGAGTGTAGTGGTCGGCGGCGCAACAGGCGTGCGACGTGTCCGGGTAGACCACACGAAAAGCAGTTGGGCCGGTTGTCAGCTGTGCGCCAGGGATTGGCGGCTCGGTGGACGGGAGGTCGTGGCGGCGAGGTGGCGTATGGCGGCGAGGTGGCGTAAACAGGAGTAGGCAATGGAGGTGGCGCTCGGAACGCCTGTGGTCGTGGTCGTACTGCTGCTTCGGCGTACGTCAATGGTGTGGTGACTGGTGGCGCCAGCTGTGGTGGGAGGACCTCCGACACTTGGTCTTGTATAATGTGTCGTAGTGTGGGACTGAGCGGCGTATTTCGCTCCGGCAGGATGGGGATGAGCGATAGTTGGCGGGCAACTTCTTCGCGCACAAAACCTTTGATCTGCGAGAGGAGGACGGGACCTTGCAAGGGAGTTAAGCAGGACAACGATTCCTGATGGTGGACCGGGCGGCGGGTGACGAGGCGTTGTCGGCGGAGATGATCATAGCTTTGGCATAGCTCAGTAACTTGTGCGACAGTACCCGGGCTCTTCGAAATCAGCATCTGGAGTGCGTCCTCGTCGATGCCCTTTAGGATGTGTTTTATTCTGTCTGCCTCAGCCATGGTCGCATCGAAGCGTTTGCACAGATCGATGACGTCCTCAATATAACTGGTAAAATTCTCGCCAGGTAGTTGAGATCGTGACTGAAGGCGCTGTTCCGCGCGAAGCTTTTGAACAGCAGGACGACCAAAGACTTCGCTGAACTTGGTCTTGAACGCTGACCAGGCTGGAACGTCGGTTTGATGGTTCCGAAGCCACAAGTGAGCAATATCGCTAAGGTAAAGGCCGACGGTGGCTAGTCTGGTGGTTTCGTCCCATTTGTTGAGGACACCGACCAGGTAAAAGGTAGATAGCCAGTCGTCGACGTCAGTGCCGCTGAATATTGAGGGTCCCTTTGACGGACCGCGCAGGAGCATGGGATGGCCTGGGGGAGAAAGACGTGGTGGGCTTGTGTTAGATTCGGTGGTCATGGCGGCAGGTAGAGTCCGGCTGCGCAACTCCAGGATGTTTCGGAGACCTAGCAACCTCCACCAATTATAATAATGAACTGAGACACAGCCTTGACAAGCGAAACTGTGAGATCAGACAGCACAGGAGCGTAGGCCTAGCCAGCGTAAAAAAATCACAGCATATCCACGAAGTGATTGATGGTGAGTGGGCGAAGCTCGGAGGGATCATTCTAGTAACCGTGAATCCCCCCGTACATTGCCCACTCGATCATGCAAAGACGTGACAACACTTGTCACTTCTTTGCATCATCCTGGGTGTTCGATCGTGAGCTGGGCACGAATGTCGCCGACTTGTGTTCCGGGCGCTCCCAGCCTCAGCGACAACGCCAGTTCGCGTTCCACGGCAGAGGAAGACCATGTCGCCTACTCAGACGCCGAAGTCCACACCAGTGCTCGACGCAACGCCTCGCCTCCCCATGCATCGCCACAGAAGGCTGCTGTGAGTTGTGAAAGCCACGCGTCCTTGGCTATGGGTTGTGCCGCCGTGAGTACCGGAGCCGCCGCATGCTCCGCGACACGGTGCTCGACTCCGAGTACCACGTGCGCAATTCTTAAAACTAGAGCTGGCTACATACATACTAGTACAACTACTGCTACTACTACTACTACTACTACTACTACTACTACAGAGGAGGAAACGACCCACACCCTTAGGAGCTTCGCCCCTAAAACAGCGACAACGTCCTGCACGAGCTTCTCCTGCTTAGCGCTGACGATGTGACTGCAGAGCTCTTCATGATGCACTTCATCTTCATTACACATGGTATAGCCTTGTATAGTATATTTATGAAGTATATGCGAAAGGGAAGGGAGGGGGTCGCGGGTTTGATACCGGCCTCAGCGGTTCGCATTTTGATTGAGGCGAAATGCTTCAGGCCTGTGTGCCGTGCAATGACAGAGCACGTTAAACAAAAAAAACAGATGGTCGAAATTTTCGGGGCCCTCGCTACGACGTCCCTCATAATCGCATCGCGGTTTTGGGACGTAAAACACCAGATATTATTAAAGTGAGGCATGGGTGAGGAAGACTGATGTAAAGGCAAAGAAGAGGCTAACCCCCGTATTCACAAACGCTCCTTGACTTGAACTTGACTTGCCACAGCCTTCAATGCAGCACAAACACGTTTCGAACGCGCTGTCTTTAGCCCAAGGCAGCACAGGCAGCACAAACGCTTTTCGAACGCGCTGCTTTGAGGCGGTGGCAAGTCACGTTCACGTCAAGGAGCGTTTCTGAATACGGGAGTGAGAACGTGGAATAATGAGGAGGCCAGGAGGTACGGTATAGCACATGAATGTGTGGGAAAAAGAAGTGAGGGTGAGGAGAAGTGATATGAGGGTCAGAAGGAGGAAAAAAAGAAGATATGTCAGTGAAAAGAGCGGAACAAAGAAACATAAAAGAGAGAGAAAGAAAAAATACAGAGATGAAAAAAAAAGAAAATTGAAGGACACTTTGTACATTCTAAAGTGTGTTCGGCGAAAGCGTGTGTCCATTCCACTGACTATGCCATGTCCTTTTATCTTTTACACTCTTATTGGGATAACACAAAAACCGAATGTGTGCGTGTTTTCCTTTTTTAAATTTTTTTTACGCGAGTCGCAGCGAGACGCGAGACTAATCTTCCACCGTTCGCATGCGTTAGTATTTTCTCGCGCTTTGAGCATCGTGCAAACGCCATAGCGTTCCAGCGCTTAAATTGAAGGGCCCTTTGTAAATTCGAAGGTGTATTCCGTGAACGCCTGTGTCCATTGAGTCGAGGTCGGTCAGAATGATTGCAAACACTGGGCACAGCGAAGCTACGCAAGCAAAGAGCGAGCGCTGTAGAGTCCGACGCGACCGGCGTCCGTTTGCGCATCCCCGGCGGCCACCGGGCTCCGTGCCAGAGCTCGGATGGACGGGACGGACGGACATGGACGGACGGACAGACGGATGGGCGGACGGACGGACACTGGACGGACGGACGGACACCGGACGGACGGACAGACGCACGGACGGACGGACGGACGGACGGACGGACGGACAGACGGACAGACGAACGGAAGGACACCGGACGGACAGACGGACGGACGGACACCGGACGGACGGACACCGGACGGACGGACACCGGACGGACGGACACCGGACGCCGGACGGACACCGGACGGAACGTGAGCATGAGACATTAAAGGCTTTCGCCTTAAAAGACGAAAGCAGTTAACGCGCGTTCGCCACGCGGCTGGCGCTTGATTGCCAGCTTTGCCGTGTACTCATATTTCTAAGGGGCGGAACTTGCTTTAATTTTTAAGGCGAAAGCCTTTAATGTCTCATGCTCACGTCCGTCCGGTGTCCGTCCGTCCGTCCGTCTGTCCATCCGTCCGGCGTCCGTCCGTCCGTCCACACCACCACTGCGCATGCGCCAACCCGATTAAAAAAAAGTTAAACATAAAAAACCTCCTCTCCACCTCTCTCTCCTCTAGCCATCTTTCCCCGCGAAGGCCCCACCCTCACTGCGCATGCGCGTCCCCTCCCTCTCTCCCCTCCCTTCCAACGCTCCCCCCTTTCTCCTCTCCTACGCTCCCCCCTCTCTCCTCTAGGCATCCCTGCCCGCGGCGTCCACACCTCCCCCCCCCAGCGCATGCGCGTCATCCCCTCTCCTACGCTCCCCCCTCTCTCGCCTCGCGACGCCGACGCAGGCAGCATCTGCTAGCGAGTTTCTTGGTTGAAAAAACCGAGTGCTCGCGCTGCACAACCATTCACTGGCCATCCCCGTATATATGGACAATGGATCTTGACCTCCAAGGTGGTGCCGGTGGGAGATTTCTCCTGTGCGTTGTCGAACGATAAAAAATTCGCAGCGTGCGCGTTAACTAAAAGCGGACTGCGGGTCTCTGTGTCCAGTCCGAGTTTTCTGTCTCTCATTGCCCATTAGCAGCGATTGGGATGTTCCAGTAGGAAACACCGGTCCATCACTGCGCGCTTTGCGCCCTCCAGGTTTCTCTCCTGTGCAACGCTGCAATGAGCGTCAACGCCGCCGCCAGTGTAAGCGTTAGCGCCCGCTGCTTCGCATCTACACATGGTTCCCTTTAGCGGGAGATGGTGTAATCTTTAAGACGAAAGCCTTTAATGTCTCATGCTCACGTCCGTCCGGTGTCCGTCCGACCTCCGTCCGTCAGTCCGTCCGTCTGTCTGTCTGTTCATCCGTCCGTCCATCCATCCGTCTGTCCGTCCGTCCGTCCGTCCATCCGTCCATCCGAGCTCTGGCACGGAGCCAGGTGGCCGTCGGGATGCGCAGACGGAACGCCGGTCGCGTCGGACTCTATAGCGCTCGCGCTTTGCTTGCGTAGCGTCGCTGTGCCCAGAGTTTGCAATCATTCTGACGGACGCCGTCTCAATGGACCCAGGTGTTCACGGAATACACTTTCCAATTTACAAAGGGTCCGTCCAATTTAAGAGCTGGAACGCGGATGGCGTTTGCACGATGCGCAAAGCGCGAGAAAATACTAACGCATGCGGCCGGAGGAAGATGAGTCTCGCGTCTCGCTGCGATTCGCGGTAAAAAATTAAAGAAGGAAAACACGCACCCATTCGGTTTGTGTCTTATCCCACTGAGAGTGTAAAAGAAAAAAGACATGGCATAATCAATGGAATGGCCACACGCTTTCGCCGAACACACTTTTGAATGTACAAAGTGTCCTTCAATTTTTTTTGTGTGTGTCGATGTTTTATGAAAAAGCTCGTGGCAAAGTAGTACTACTTTGACCACAGTTAAAACATTTCGACGGATTGAACGACTGGTGTAACGAGTTTAACAGAGTTTTCATAACTGCTGTATATTTTTGGGTGAGAAGAAAGCGTAATGTTTGTTCTTTAATGTCATGCAACCTTTGTTTAAAATAAATATTCTGCAGTTCTACGGTGGTCTTGAAACAAGTTTTGTTAATATTCGTTGACTATTTGAGCGGTACCTTGTGCCAATTCATACTCGATTTAGTGAATACGAAGTTGATTAGTATTCGATGTGCTTCTCAAATTCACACTAATCGCCTACCCCTACACGCACTGCTAACTGAACAGTAACTGTACAATCGCTTTATTTATTTCAATACGTCGACTACACCGGCTAGGCTAGATTTTCTAAGTCATCAATTTTATTCATGACCCGCATTTCCAGCTGTTCTGGAAAGGTTGTTTTTCTACTGGTTATCAAAAGCCTGCAGCTATAATAGTCGTTTGCGTTGATACTGGCCCTTATATATCCCTGTAAAAAAATCAGCCAAGAGAGTTTCAAGGAATTACCTGGAAATTACGTTTCGTAATTACTGAACAATTCAAACCGTTCTTAACCACGCTTGTAAGTTTTTATCGTGCATTTAATTTAAATAATAGAGTTTTTTTTAGAAAAGCATTTTGCGTATCATAAGTTTAATTTCAGCATGTTAATGCGCTTATATTAAACGGCAATGTTAATGCTTAGTCTTCTCAAAGCCGTCAAGCGACAAAAGTCATGCTTTGCATGTGTTTGGGAAGTTGCTCTTTTCTTATGATTGTGTGTTTACATTTTGCCTATTTGGCTGCAGAGAAATGTTTTTTTAATGAATCAAATGTGGTACGAAATATGTCTGTATGCATCTGCGGGTTTATTTATCTTTTTCATGTGCAAAATAATTTGTTCACAGACGAGCTCTTCCATGTACGTTTTATGTCGGATGCTACATTGTTTGCTATGTGCGGTCACTTCTATAGCAAAGTTGTATATCGGTAAGTTCTGACGGATCATGTCCGTGAACAAAGTCTACGTAGGCGAACAATTTTTGGCGAGCTAAATAACTCGACTACTTCAGTGTTTCTTGGTTCAAAAATGGAGATGGCGTTATAGTAATCATAAAAGTGTGAGATTTCTTCGACATGGCAGAATGAGGCAAATTTTTTTTCTCCAAGACAAGACCAATTGCATAACCAACGAACATCATGCCATTTTCTTGTAGTTTCGAAAGAATGAGGATTTTTATGCATTACAAGATTTCGTCTCAAGACGTCATCGGGATTTCATCCTTTGCCCAATCATTGCCACAAAGTCTGATAAGCTGCCGGCATTTTCTGTATTCCCTTTCTCTCTGAAGGTCGCTTCTTTGGCTATTACGTAAATGTAGCACATCCACTCTTTCGAGTTGCCAAACAAAGCTAGGGTCGATATTTACTTGTTGAAGTAAATGGCGCTAGGAGCCGTTAAAAGCGAAAAAAAATACTCACAGGGTTTCTTATGCATCCGCTTCAGTCGACTCCAAGTCGATGTATTCAACCTCGGAAAGCTTTCTCCAGAAACCTGGTTCTGCAACGCATTACGGATGGGAGGCATCGTAAGGTTTCCTCACTTCACGTTGTTTTGCACTGCCTCCCGGACACGCCCACCTTGGACCAAGGTTATGTTGAGACGTCACCATATGGCATTACATTACTTGACGTCTTTATGACGTCACAAATTTTGGTGATCTGTGGCGTCATCATGTAATTATGACTTTAACAGCGAAGCTGTTCTTCGTCGAGGCTTTCACGTCGGGAGTGGATCAGAAATAGCAGTGGGATTGACCGACAGAAAGCAGACAAATCCCACTACGGATACGTGCCACTCCTCCAACCACTCACACCTCTCACTACTCCCACAACTCTTCACTACACCTAGCTACTCCTACCACCCCTCCCACTACTCACTACCCCCCCAAAACTCACCATTACGCCCACTACTGATACTACACTGCTCTTACACTTCAGTCTCCCGCTTCATGCCACCCCAATCCCACTTCCTTCAACCCACTTCATTCTACTTCATTCAACCCCACAAGCTGGCTGACTTTTTTTCATAACTCATGCGGACGCCGCTGAGGCGAGAGGCTCGCGTTTCATGAGGCATCGCAGGTTTTCGCTGTAGAAGGATAAGTTGGACTACAGGCGACAAAATACGTCCCCTCTCATTCACGTCATCGTATTTTTCGCGCTTTACCCTCGATCATTACGGAATGGCCCCCCAGCCCAAACCATCGTCGTTCTTATCTTTTTCTCAACTGTTCTCCTAACTAAGCTTAGGGCCTATGAGATATATTCAGGAACATTCGTTATGTGTTCTACCTGCCGACAAGGAGGGTGGTTTTACCGTACTACCCGTAGGAGTGAAACAATGGTAAGGCGCAACAAGCGAGTGACTGTGCATGATGTGTCACTGAAGAAGTTACGGACTGCAGCTATAGAATTGTGTAGCAAACTGAATCTTGATAACTTGCGTCATAATGTAGCAAGCAGTCCAAAGGACTGTTTGGAAGTATTCTTCAGTGCTAAAACACACAAGGTGGATTTACCATTGAGAGCTATAGTGTCCGGAAATGGCTCTTGGCAAAAATGTGTCACGTCGTCTTTGCAAAAACAGTTGAGCATTATAAATGTTAATGACCCTTTTCTAATCAGAAATTCCAAGGAAGTGCTGCAATTTGTGTCAAGCTGTGGCAAAGGTCTGAGGCCCTTTTATACAGATCTGAAAGAACTATTTTATTCATTGCCGCATGACCTGCTGTTACACTACGCAGTGGATGCCATTCAAGAATGTGGTGCCACAGGTTTTCAGAAAACTTCCAGCATTTCTGTTAGGGCGTTTCTAGAACTGTTGACCTTTTACTTAACCGTCAACTTTCATTTTGTGTAATGACAAGCCTCATCTTCAAAAGAAAGGTGTGTGCACCGGTTCTAGTATTTCCCCGGTTTTAAGTGACTTGGTTTTAGCGCATCGCGACAGGTCCGTATGCAACGGCTTACATCAATACGGGAATAATTCTCTGCTTTCATTTTTATATTCCCCTGACGATGTTTAATCTTCATTGACTGGGACTCTCACGTATTCCAGACTAATGCGGACAATGCCCTTGCTACTTTAGGAACTCTCTTTAAGCTGCTGGAGTGTACATTCAAATTTCCTGATTGGGGGGGGGGGGGGGACCTCGTTTCCTTGATGTCCAGTTTTTATTTTGCAGTGATCACATCGTTTGGATGTACCAACCTCGGGGTAACAAATCCCTTCTCCCATTCAACTTGGCACATTCGAAACTGGTTAAACGTGGCATTGATAACCTTAGCTTGACCAATGCGCTTGAACCCAGACCATATAATTGGTTCTGTGGCAGAGAGCATGCGTAGAAGATTTCGAGCATGTGATAAGGAAGATCTTGAAGCTGAAAAGGGCAAAAAACAAAAAAAAAGGTGGCTGTCGTTCTATATATACACATAGCATTTCATAGCTTGAAAATAAGAAGTCCACGTAATTGTAGACTTCTTAAATCACCATCCGACCGTGATAAATATGGTACAAGAAACGATGCACCGGAAATGCTTAAAAAAAACTAGCTGCATACCTTCCATCAATACGGGAATAATGATCTGATTTCATTTTTTCTTGCTGCAGTCTGTATTTACATTCCTGTTGTGCTCTTATATGTCTGTACCACGTTTGTTAAATTGTATATTTGTATTATTATTTTATATGTATTGTCATATATGTATAGTATATGCAATCTTGTGTATACATTAATCTTTGCTCATGTAACGGCCTCTGTTGTTTGAGTTATGTGTTTCTAGAAAGGGATGTGGCACTCAGTCTGGCATTCGTGCCTTTTTGTCACCCTCCTAGACAGGACAAATGTACATATTGTTATTTTTCATTGTCTGAAATAAATATGAATATGAAAAAAAAATTGCGAAAACCGAACGTTAACATGGTGTTTTCTGCTCCTGGAAAATTAAACAGTGTTTACCGCTTGATGAGGCCTTGCAGTTCAGTGAACCGTGAAAAAGGTTGCCAAAACAAGCATACAACAAGGTATATCGATTGCATTGAAACTGTTGTTTATCAGATTCCTCTCATATGCGGTAAATTTTGCGTAGATCAGGCGGGTCGTTGTGCTAACGATAGGATAAGAGAGCACGCTAACAATGTAAAACGTGCACAAGATGGTTGGTTAGCCATCCACTGTAGGTCATGCATGTGTTCACTGGTTTTCGAGAAATGTATTGTACTGGGCCAACACCATGATCACCTAACACGCGAAATTGTTGAAGCGTATCAGATTGTGCAGTTGGGTGACCACTGTCTTCCGCACCTCGTCAATCGCACTCTAGCCCAAGGAACTGCATTATCTACGCTAGCGGTGTTCGTAATCTTAATTAGTTGTGCTGGAGGTGGCCTATCTGTGCTATGTCATGTCACGCGGCACTATGGAAGTGGTTATTGTGTGTATTTATAGGTGGTGGATTGTTTTCACAATAAAACATTCTTGAGAGTGGGCGCTGTGCGCGTTCCCTTTCTGTTTGTCCGCCTCCGCCTGCTACGAACTGCTACAGCGGGACACCGCCAGGCGGCAACTCCTATCCATCTCGCTGTCAATGCGGCTTGATCTGCAGCCTACTTGCATACATTCGCACAGCGGGATGATTTTCACATGGGATTCCTCGATGTCAAGATATATTTATTTCCACAGGCATTTTCGCAAAAAGCGTGCCAACGTGCCGGGTGGTGAATCCAGTAGCGGAAATCGAAATCATGCCAGTTTTGTAGGATGCTTAGCGCAAACATGGAGGTCCTGCGTGCTGCCAATACTGTGATAAGAGCTGTGCGTTCAACCTTGGCATTGTTGTCAATGGTCGAAGCTGCTAATCGTTCTTTTTTTTGCTTTTGATAAAGTGTGCAGTGGTTTTCCTGGCAATTGTAACTGAGGTAATGAAAACCGTTTTTTAAGAGATGCGTTGTTGTCCTTTCCACCACATCAGCTGTCGCCAGCTCATTAGAAAACCTCCTGTTCATGCCCAGCTGTCAAACTGTTCCATAGCTCATAGGCTGGGCAATAACCAACATATACAGAAATGCCTAAGAAAGCATGCTCACGACTAAAAAGGGGCTATTCTTTCGTTTCAAGAATTCGTTCTACAGCTTGAAGTATTTTAAATAGAAACTGAACTGCGAAACGTTGTGATGGAGTGACGGAGGCATCCGTGCTGTCAAGGAGTTCCGTGGTAACAATTTATTTTGAACAAACGCAGCCTCGCGCATCGTTCAAACGGTATATTTTGGGTAGCCTGCCACCCTCGCGTTTTGGGGTTCGCAGACGCCATCTCGTGGTTCTGTGTTCGCGAGAGTGCGGCTGCGACGAGACAGGAGGCATTGTTGTCTCGTCGGTGTCCATCCGGCCCGGAATGAGCCATCTCTTTTCCGTTGTCGTCCGGTGTGTGTGCTTTTCGACGCACGCAAACGACCACGCTCAATTGTGTTCTGTCACAAGTGATGCGTCAAACAATGCAGCAACGTGAAATGATGCAGATGAGCTAACATGAAAAATAAAACAAAAACGTAGAAAAAAAAGGCCCGTCTACAGAAGCGATTGCAAGTACGGATTCATTGTTGGGAAAAGTAACAGAACAAAAACATTTTGCCAGACAGGCAAGACGTGCCGCAGGTGTTGACATGCAAATGAGGTCGGTCATGCGGGGCTTTGATTATTGTGCCCCTTCCACATAGCGAGCTAGGTTTTCACAATAAAAATGATTGCCGAGATGAATTTTCCTTTTGTGTGTGTGTGGAAACTGAGAGACACCTGCGGATCTGTCCCGTTATTGTTGTGTTTAAGGGACTTGTCGTCTGTGTTCCTGTCCTTCCATGCAAACGTCATTAACCTCGCAACGCGATGCTCTACGACGGTGTTCATTTCTGTCGCAAATGAACGTTGTTTGCGGCAATGTGTATAATTATAAGTCAAGGAAACATTTGCTTAGAAAACGTTTCACAAATGATATTAAGCAGAGTGAGGTGGGCTGACTGCGCCGACCTTGTTTGCTGAAAAAAGCGGAGACCATGAAAATGTAGCTTTTATAGCTGACGGTGAGAATCGAACGCACCGTTTGCTTTGCCACTCCAAGTACATGCAAGAAGAAATCAGCAAGATGTCGAAGCATGTTTGAACTAAGCGGAGCGGTAATTTTGAAGCACTGCCACTTCTCATTGAGACCAAAGTCTCACCTGTTTTACACGCGCTCATTACACACAATGCTTTTACGCCGTAAAAAAGGGCGTTTGTGCGGCTTTACTTTTAAGGTTGCTTTATTTCTACACAAGCAAGTTTGACAGTCATTTACACACACTGTGCACATCTCACTTAATAAACTCGCGAAAGAAGAGCTTGATCATTGGGCAGTTTTAATCAAGAAATAAGACTATTTTTAGTTGTGTCAAAGAGATGTTTAAAGTGCTGTGTAATTTTTTTTCACTTGTGTTGAAATCACGTGCATCGTGTTAGCAAAGAACGTGTACATGCGTGTAGATAGACATGTGTGCATGTACTTTTGTATAAGGCATGGCAATATACATCCATAAATGGTTTACTTTTT
>JALIZH010019369.1:0-20119 GCA_030522465.1 Rhipicephalus appendiculatus
CAGCGCAGCCGTGCGCAATAACAAACCAGTGAAGCAGGCGCTCTGATCCCACGCTCGATTGCACTTTTCTAGCGCAACAGACGTCAATTACTAATGAGTTCTGCACGAACATTTGTTATCTATTTCTGAAATACACGCCTCCGACCATAGAATTTCATGTGAAACTTAGGTATAATAAAAATAAAGAAAACTCAACGCGAGTAGGTTGCCATAAATATCTCTGTTCATATTAACTAGCGCAAAATAAAACACCATCTCTCCTTTTTAACTTTTCAGTGGCGCTGATTGTTGCCCCCAATGAAGCTGAAGCAATTCCGCCAATGATGATGACAAACATCCTCAGAGCGATGGGAAGGACCGAAGAAAACGACAAGAAGTAGGAAATCACACTTCCGACCATCAAATCGAGAATGTTGACTGTTCACTTAATATGATGGACATGAACGAAGTGGCACCACAGTGTGGAGCGAATAAATGAAAAGAAATCCAAACACTTTCCATTTCGCTTGTACTTACCTGAAGCTAGGCAAAACTACATGCCCATTGTACAAGCTCTCGTTCGCTGTAATGAAATGAACCAAGTAGTTTAAACACGGCGAACACGTGTTTTTTTTTTTTTTTTTTTTTTTTTTTTTTGCTACGTTTCGGCCGCAGTTTGCCCTGCTTCGACGAATGAAAGTGACAGCATTGATCCTAGCACACAAACACAACTACATATATACAGGGTGTTTCAAGGAATGTGTCCACTATTTTTAAAAAATCAGCAAAATGCGGTTTTGCTCGCTGTCTTCACAATTGCTTTTTCTCTAGCGGCAGCCATCATAAGATAGTTGAAGACATGATTTGGGACAGTAATTAAGAAAGTTAAAATAATTATTTTCATTAGCGGATTTAGGTGGTTAAGTGCAATGGGAGAATTGAAGTCCTTCATGCGAAGAACCCATTTCAGCTTTGAGATTTCGAAAAAGCGGCCTCTATTAATTATTGCGGCGTAATGAAATTCCGGCAAATTCAGTGGCGAAACCGAAACCCAAGCACCGATGAGCGCAACAAGCAGACGACTAGATTGACGTCACTGTTCAAGCAACGGCTACAGAGGTGCAGTTCTACCGGTTCGTTAACGTATATGCGTCATGCGTGGTTGATATAATGACGTTCACTGATTGTGGACGTCTCAGACGAATATGGCAGTTGCGCTCTTCCGCGTTTCGGTTTGGCCGCTGAATTAAGGAGAATTTCATTACTTCGCAATTATTCCTAGAGGCCGCTTTTACAAAATCTCAAAGCCGAAATGGGTTCTTCGCATGAAGGACTTCAATTCTCCCATTGGACTTGAACACCTAACTCCGCTAATTAAAAAGTTAATTATATTAATTTTCTTAACAACTGTTCCAAATCATGTCTTCAACCATCTTAAGATGCCTCCTGCCGTTATATAAAAGCAATTTTGAAGACGGCGAGCAAATACCGCATTTTCCTGATTTTTTAAAAATAGTGGACACATTTCCTGAAACACCCTGTATATATATATATATATATATATATATATATATATTCAGCAGGCAGCAGGAAAGTTTAGTGGGTTCCGTACGTATAAGAAAAAAAAAACGGGTACAGGTACGAGAGAGCAATACTTTTATGGTATAAAAGTATTGCTCTCTCCCATCTTTTCTTATATATATTGTGGGCGTTCATCAGACATATCCCCACTCTTCGTGCCTGCTCATCATCGAGTGTGTGCCTCTTCTTTTTTCGGTCGTGGGAACTCGGCTGAACTGTGATCTTTGCTCTTGGGTGTGGTCGCTTCTCCGTGTCTTCGGGGCCGAATAAAGGTCGCGTTAACTCCTACGTCACAAGTGGTGGAGGTTGCTCAACAATCGTCCGTCCTCTCCCAGCCCGCTCTACCCCCTGGAAACTCCGCTCAGGTCGCCGTCGGCGTCAGGTGCCCGGTGACATGCCTCAGGGCGACCCCATCAGCGCTTCTGCGTCTACCTCAAAGCCCCGCCTGTTACGGCCTATCCTCCCTGGATCATTAGTGTGCACCAGCGCGATCCTCCCCATGTTCGCTGGACTTCGAGGCGAAGATGTGCAGGATTGGCTCGACAACTACGACCAAGTGAGTTTGACTAACAACTGGGACGATTCGGCCAAACTTCGCCGTGTCTCGTTCTATCTCACCGGCGTCGCGAAAACATGGTTTTTCAATCATCAGACTCATTTCATAGACTGGACCAGTTTCAAGCAGCAGCTTCGCCAAATTTTCGGCACTCGTGCTGTTCGGTCAGCCCTCGCAAAAAAGACACTGGACGCTCGCAAGCAACAACCTGGCGAGTCCTACGCCTCATACATAGAGGATGTGCTTGCCCTTTGGCGCCGTTTAAACACCACCATGACCGAAGCAGACAGGATTCGCCATCTACCTAAAGGCATCAGCAATATCGCCTTGAATGCGTTGGCCATACAGAACCCAACAACGGCCGCCGAAGTTGTCAGCACTTGGCAACACCTTGAGGAACTAGAGTCTCAACGTTTGCAGGCGGACGGCCCCGAAAACATGACCACCGCCGATACCTCGTTGCGTGCGATGATTAGGGTTGTTATCCGAGAACTATAGTCTTTTGGCCTTTCAGTAACCCCGATTTCATCTCACGCGTCCGGCACACTCTGCGCGACGTCATCAAGGAGGAGTTGGCGTCCATGGCTGGTCCGGCGTATACGGACTCTCTGGCCCCTCGACCCCAGCCAACGTACGCACAAGTCGCCGCCGCTGGTTCACCAGGCGTCATTCAATGGATCCATGCACACCCTATGCCAGCCCACCTGGCTTCGATGACACCCACTGCCCCTAGTCACCTCTTTCACCCACCATGGCGATCGGCTCGTCCAGTCTGCTACTACTGCGGATATCGTGGACACATTGCACGCTTTTGTCGGAAGCGTCAGCAGGATGAGCGTCGTGGATACGACGTATACGAACGCGATGACACTCCTGCTGGGGCCACTTTCAAACGCCGTCCCTACGTTCCGCCTCCAGGTCGCTCTCCATCGCCAACTATGACATCCGAGGCGGCCCCTCCTCACCACCCTGTTAGACACCGCTCGCCATCGCCCCTTCGCCGCTCTACGTCACCACTTCGACCTGTCTCGCAATTCTTCGACCGTCGCTCGGAAAACTAAACTGTGCAGCTTTTGCAGGAAAAACTGCATCGAGCGACAGGACAGAGATGCCTCCATTGCGTCCGTGTAATATGGTGTACGTTTTAGTGGAAGGTATACGCGTGGACGCCTTGATAGACCCGGGTGCTTTTTTGTCTGTTATTCATCATTCTTTATGTTCCCGTCTCAAGGAAAGTCACTACCCCTTATGATGGACCTACACTGCTCGCTGCTCAAGGGGACGCTATTAGGCCGTCCGCCATGTGCACCGCTCGTGTTTTCGTTGATGGACTTCTTCATTATATACAGTTCGCCGTGCTAGGTTCGTGTGCCCGCCAGCTCATCTTAGGGATGGGATTTTCTTTCTACGGCATCCGCTTCCATCTGCTGTCGAGAACGTGTTGTTCACATGACCGAGACCGACCATGCGCTTCATTCGGAAGATTCGCCACTTCACTTGACCGCTGCAGAAGATACCGAGCTGCCCCCTGGTCATCAGCGAATCGTTACAATCGTGTCTGACGTGAGTAACCGTGGGGACGTGCTTGTCCTACCATCTACACGCTGTCCCTCAAGAGGGATTGCCATTGCTTCAGGGCTGATGCTGTTTCACATTGGCTCCGGATTTCTCTGCGCTGAAAACCAAACATCGGCGCAAATTGTGATTCCCAAAGGCACCACATTGGCTTGCGTCACTGAATCGGAGCCTCTCTCTGTTGTCCCGCTCCTGCCGGCGTCCTCTGAACTTTCCTCTGTTGGACGTTCCCCATTTATCTCTGCTCTTGCTTCGACCATCAGTCCCGACCTGACCTCTTCGCAGTGGGATGAGTTGCTCGCTTTATTACAGAAGCATGAGGTCTCATTTGATGCCTATTCCTCACCCTTGGGACAGACGTCCATGACCACGCATCGCATAGAGACGGATGGCACTGCTGTCGTTCATCGTCGACCATATCGAGTCTCACCAGCAGAGCGGAAGGTCATTGAAGAAAACGTCGCCGATATGCTGCAACGGAAGGTCATTGGTCCTTCGGCGAGTCCTTGGTCATCCCCTGTTGTTTTGGTAAAAAAAAAAAGGACGGCTCCGTGCGCTTCTGTGTAGACTACCGAGCGCTTCATAAGATCACGCGCAAGGATGTCTACCCTGTGGCGCGCATAGACGATGCCTTGGATTTGCTGCAAGGTGCCGAGTACTTCTCGAGTCTAGATCTGCGTTCCGGCTATTGGCAGATACATATGTATGAGGACGATAAATAAAAGACAGCGCTTTCACCTCCAGGTGGGCTTTACGAATTCAACGTCATGCTATTCGGCCTTTGCAATGCTCCAGCAATATTCGAGCGCATCACTGACACCGTTATGCGACGCCTGAAATGGAAGACTTATTTGTGCTATTTGCACGATATCGTAATTTTCTCGTAAACCTTCCTTCAGCACTTGCAACGTCTCGACGAAGTTCTCACGTGTCTTGCTAACGCAGGCCTTCAGCTGAACCACAACAGGTGTAGCTTTACGAGCAAAACAATGAAAGTGTTAGGCCATGTTGTGAGCAAGGACGGCATTCGTCCTGATCCTCACAAGATTTCTGCTGTCCTACACTTCCCGCGTCCCGAAAAAGCCGAAGATATGCGCAGTTTTCTCGGCCTCGCAGTCTATTTTCACCGATTCATTCGAGACTTCGCCTCAATTGCTTCGCCATTGCACAAGTTGCTCGGATCCAACGTGCCCTTTGTGTGGTCTGCCGAATGTGAATCGGCGTTCGACCATCTCAAGCGTGCCCTCACATCCGAACCAGTCTTTTGTCATTTCGATGAAAACGCCCCCCACGCTCCTGCATACGGACGCCAGTGGTCAAGGCATTGGTGGTATTCTCCTACAGCGAGACGAATCTTCACGTGAGAGGGTCATCGCCCATGCAAGCCGTGTACTGACAAACGCCGAAAAGAATGATACCATCACCGAACAGGAGTGCCTAGCCGTCGTATGGTCTGTACAGAAGTTCCGTCGTTATCTTCACGGCCGCCGCTTTACTGTGGTTATGGACCATCACGCCTTGTGCTGGCTCTCGACACTCAAGAACTTGTGTGGCTATTAGCATGATCACGAATTTATGAAAACACACTCTTCATAAAGTAACCGTCGTCACCCGGCGACGCCTGTCGATTCTTCTTTGGTTCAAAATTTTTTTTATTTGAAAACAAATTGGGATTTCGCGCTATTCGATCAAGCGGGCATAATATATAAAATTACCAGGAAAATCGGAGACATCAAGTATACCACGTTTTTTTTATCTTTCGTGGAATCGACCATTTATTGATTACGTTCCTGAAATTTTCAGCAATATTAGAACATAAATTTCCAATAACAGCTGGCCGAATGTAAAAATGTTACATTACTATTACTTTTCAATAGTACTAATGAAGCTACTCTGAAATTATTTTTTGAAACTCATGTAGTAACTTTTCGTTAGAGCAGATACGCGTTTCCATATCAAATATCATTGATCTACTTCGTTCTCTTGAGCCTTGACGCTCAGACGAGCTTGTTTATTTTTTCTACTTTTATGATCAACTTATTATGCCGTACAGGAAGCGCACAGGCTTTATTATAGTCCAAGGTAAACGAGAATATAGTATTTTCTTTTAATATACTCGATTGAAGTATGTAATTTCAGGACTACATTATGAACCAACTAAATAATTCGTTACAATACTGTTTACATAAAAAAGTAACGTAGTTACTGTATACAGTACTGACCAAGTCTGAAACAAACTAAACCGACTGAGCCTCGGCGCTGCCTAATAAATCACTTTTGATCAGGCGCATCCATTGTAGTAATATGCTGCAAGCCACATAAAAAAAAAAAGAAAGAAAACGACACAAGGCACCGGTGAGATTCGAACTCATGATCTCTTGTTCAATAGACAGGCGCTTTACCCAACTAAGCACGGCGCTGGCGAAGTCGCCATCATTCAGCAATGCCACCATTCGGAGTAATGTGTTGCGAGCCACAAAAAAAAAAAAAAGTGTCGCGAGGCACCGGTGAGATTCGAACTCACGATCTCCTGTTTACTAGACAGGCGCTTTAACCAACTAAGCCACGGCGCCAGCGAAGTCGCCATCTGTCAGAAGTGCCACCATTCGGAGTAATGTGTTCGGAGTAATTCGGAGTAATGCGAGCCACAAAAAAAAAAAAAAGAAATGTCGCGAGGCACCGGTGAGATTCGAACTCACGATCTCCTGTTTACTAGACAGGCGCTTTAACCAACTAAGCCATGGCGCCAGCGAAGTCGCCATCTTTCAGAAGTGCCACCATTCGGAGTAATGTGTTGCGATCCACAAAAAAAAAAAATGTCGCGAGGCACCGGTGAGTTACGAACTCACGATCTCCTGTTTACTAGACAGGCGCTTTAACCAACTAAGCCACGACGCTTTTTTGTTTTTCTTTCATGGTATTTATTAAATGTGTGCTACAATGAACATAAATGGCACTAATAGTATGAAGCAAGTACAATCACATAGCGACAATAAGCGCTCTGGCGTTACTGAGGAAACACTCGACTTCTAACAACGTGCAGTAGAGCAGCGAGAGCTCATCAAATCATGTCACACACAAAAGATGGTGAGGCCAAGCACCTCACCAAGATGGGGTATCAGTCCGGTTCAAAGTCTATTTCGTCATAAATGTCCTTTAGGTGAACAGCCATTCTCATAAAATGTGTTCTCGAAGAAATGGTGGGTTCTGCGTTGCGGTCTTGCATACGTGTCTTCCATAGGCTGTGCATACCTATGAGGAAAAACATATCAAAGGGCACTTCATCCAGTGATGTTGGCAGAAGATAACGTATAGTGTAAGAATTGATTTCAAAACGTTTCTTCAGAGCCCGTTGAAGGACATCCCAGAACACGATAGCGTCTTTGCAGCTGACAAAGCAGTGTTCTATTGTCTCCGGCACATCACATAGGCGGCAGTTAACAGAAGAAACAAAAATACCTTTTCTTTTTAACCATGTGTTTACCGGCAATGTTTCAGAGTGGAGCTTATAGAAGGATGTTTTTGAATTCGGCGGGATATGCATTTTGCGCACTCGTTTCAACACATCATGGCCAGGAAGATCGGAATACAATGAACGGTACAACGAAGGCGGGAAAAGCATGGTTAAAAGATCCTTATACAGTACCTTGCGCGATACTGTGTACAGGTATTCTATGGAAAAGCGAGCTTTAAGGAACCGAATTGCGAGGTAGACTTCCTGCATGAATCCCCACAAACACGGGCGATTGGAGAAGCTTGATGAAACAATTAAGTCTGGTAAGCAATCAACAAGTGTAACCTGTAAGAATGAACGGATTACGGGATGTGAACTGTCTCGAAAAAAGAAGAATCGTGAAACTGTTTGCCATAGATAAAGATGTTTTAATCCCAACCTGCCCTCACTAACTGGCCTGAATATGTTGTCACGCCGCTTGGGCTCAACAGTCGAAGACCATATGAAGGTAGCAAAAATTCGATGAAAGCGTTGTACATAAAATCTTGCGCAATGGATAAGTTGCAATACGTAGTAGAGCTTTGTTGCTAAGAAAGTATTGCAGGCTTCAGCTCTCCCAAATATTGAACGTCGATGGGGAACAAATGTCTGGGCTTGTCGTTCAAGCTTAGGGACGCGCTCCTTCCAGTAATGCGCACTGAATCTATACGCGTCTAGCGGCACACCGAGGTACTTTGGTGGTGTTCGTGTCCAATTAATCCCTGCGAACTGATTAGGTGTGCTACCCCACAATCCAAACCATAGTCCTGAACTCTTAGATGCATTCAAACGAGCTCCTGATACAACGCCAAAATTTTCAATTGTCGATACCACATTTTCTGCGCTTGGTTTATCCGTGCAAAAGAAAGCGACATCGTCTGCGTAAGCTAATACTTTAACTTCACTGCCTAATATACTGAAGCCGTGAATACAACTGGACTGTATGATGCACAGCGGTTCTAGATAAAGCGCAAACAGAAGTGGTGACATTGGGCATCCCTGTTTTACAGAAGAGCAAATAGAAACAGGTTTCGAGAGCTGACCATTAACAATTAGACGTGTTGAACATTCATTATAACAAAGTTTAACGCCTTTAAGCACAACTGTGCCAACATTGGCATACTCAAGAAGAGAAAAAAGGAACGAATGACTAACACGATCAAAGGCTTTTGCAAGGTCTACCTGCAGCATTGTAAGCTGTTTTTTGATAACCATAGCAGTACTGAAGAATTGTACGAGCGACATGTATATTGTTTTGTATAGATCGACCCCTAAATCCGCATGTCTGATGAGTAGAGGCCGGATTTTTAGGCACTGAAAAATCGTGTTTTAGGCGCCAAAAATAGGCAGGAAAAACACAGTTTTAGGCCCCCAAAATCGCAAATATAGGCACAATAAATTTTTACAAAAACTAAAATTTTCGAATAAGGACGTGCGCGACCTGGTCTACGACAGGAAAGCAAACAAATGTTATATTTTATGATTGTACAAAGGCGTTAATGATTTAACATAGCCATGCAATGGTCCCTTTTCGGGCACGGTCTCCAGAACACGGTCTCTCCTTTTATTGTCCAGAATGGTAAGTTAAGTGTCCACCATCGAATAAACACGCTCCTGGGTCTGCTTCTTTTCGGCATGGCTGGGAAGGGCAGCACAGGATTCAATAGCCAGAACGCTAAAAGGCCAGAAGGGTCTGTTAGCCTTGCATTGGCCGGGTCTAATAGCGCAGAGTCAATTTCTTCTCTTTGTGTGAACACCATAAAGGGCCCCTTACCAGGTTTGAGCGTTTCGAGCTAGAAGTGTAATGCATGCATTGCGCTAACGATCACGTCTGCCAAGATTTGCAACGCTACGCTCCCCGGAAGGAGGTGAAATGTCAGACTGAATGCCTCGTGCCCTTTATCTCACGGGCGCGCGCACCAATGTGGGGGGGAGGTGAAGTTCAACAAGGAATGGTCCTGTGTATGTCACAGTAGTACATGAAACTGCGAGAATTATTCGAGGCTACATGTGTAATTTGTGCAACTGTTGCTTGAATAGAAGAATGAAAGTTAATAGAAATATTAAAACATACAAACGGAATGTGTGCGCACTTTTCTTTAGCTTTTTCTTCGAATCGAGAGCGATGCGAGACTTAGCTGCCTATATTTCTTTTGTGTTCGTGTTCTCGCCGTTCCCGCGTCGTGCCGGCGCCAGCCCCTGACAACGCTTAGCATGTTTTTGGTGCATCGTTCCTTACAGCAGTTCCAGCTGTGCGACGCGCTGTGTCGTGGTAAGGATACAGGATCCATGCGAGCCTCTCCAAACGCATAGACGGATCCATCCCACAGAAACAGGCAGTACACTATAGAGCGAACGCCGAAACGATACAACACCGCTTGTGCGCACGACCTGGCTTGGGCATGTCATGTGCACATAGTGTAATCTTGCGTGCGCATGGCGTGTTGATGCGTCAACGTCGTGTGATCTTCCGGCTCCGAGTTTCTCTGACACCGAAGAGGGCAGGGAAGGAATTTGGCTTGCGAGTGGCAAAGGTTTCAAGCTCATCTACCGGCATCATGCTTTCGCGGCTCGTAATGAACCAATTAAAAAGTTCTTGTGGTACAAAGCTCTTCATTGGGCACGCGAACACTTCCAGTATCTGACTAAAATTTCTAATGTGATCTGGTGAAGCGCCCTTTAAGAGTAAATTACAAACGAAACAAAAGCCATGTGCACACCTGATTTTTTTTTACCTACTTTCTATTTTCCCCCTGACGTACGGCACTCCATGGTTTCACATTCGCTCTCCATATTCCTGCTGCTGCGCGCAGGCACCTCCTGTTTTCTGCCCCCCCACCACGCCCAAGTCTTCAAGGAGGTGCTTCAATTCCATGGGAACACTGGACTGGAAAACCGGCGGTAAAAGCCGCCCGCCACGTCCTTGGCCATAGACGCCACTCTCCTCTTCCCCTTTCCTCTTCCCACCTTCCCGCCTGGGACGTGCTCCCATTTAGGGTTGCAGAAATAGCGTCCTTTCCTGTGCCCTGCTCCAACCGCTCGCGCCATGTCAGTGCGGTGGGGTAAGGTGGCCGGCGCGTCCCATTTCACTGCTGCTACCGGTTGCTTCCCGGATGTTTGTTGAACTAGGCAACTATAGGTTGTTGCACCCCATAAAGTTCCGAAACGTCAATTTTGCCCGGTAACATGAATTACGGTCTCAAACTGTACTCGAAAGCAAAATTTGAGGCTAAATAGCGTTCATATAGGCACCAATTTTGAAAATAGGCATTTATGGGCACTTATAGACATTTAGGCACAAACCCCAAAAATAGGCATTTATAGGCACTATAAAAACACTATAAAAGCCCTCCTTTACCCCTAATTCATGCTCATATATCAAAGTGGCGCGATAGGAACGCAAGGAAAAAAATAGGCATTTGCCTATAATCCGGTCTCTACTGATGAGGCCCAATGAGGATCGAAATTGCAAATTGCAACCTATTTGATAATACTTTCGCAAAAATTTTATAGTCCACGTTTCACAGCGATATTGGCCTGTAACCTTCGACGGAGCGAAGTTTTTCCTTTTCAGGGGTTTTCGGTATTAAAACAGTGTGGCTTTTGCAAAAAGATCGCGGTAGTGTCTCCATGTCATAACTTATTTGAAAAATATCCAGCAATATTGGAGACACCGCTTTTTTTTAAAGCTTTGTAAAATTCAGCTGTGATGCCATCAGGGCCAGGTGTTTTCGATGAAGGTAAGTTGTCAATTGCCTGCTCAATTTCCTGTATAGTAATGGGTCCATTAATGACTGCACAATCATCATCCTTCAAGGGACTCAAAAGAGAAACAAAACTAGCCTTGAGGTGAACATCAGGGTCATCAGAAGGAGAACTAAATAAACTTTCATAGTGCTTTTCAAACTTCAAAGTAATGTCTTTTGTATCAGTTACAAGCGTACCTTTAGAGTATAAGTCTGGAATCACTTTAGAAATTGCGTGACGTTGTTCATCGAGTAGCGCTTGACGCGTCGGTTGCTCCGAATTCAAGGTGCGCCGGTTTCGAGATCGAATACGAGCCCCTTTGTAGCGTGCAGCATCATATCTTTGAAGTTGACTTTTAATATTTTCAATTTCATTAATGTACGTTCCCGGCATTTCGCATTCCATCTCATAAAGGTTGCAGAGGCTTTTAAGGAGTGTCTTTTCGTCATTCTTTCTATAGTAACACTTAACGGCTCCAATTTCTATAGCTATAACACGAACTTCTTGTTTAAAAAGCTCCCAAGCAGCGAATATATGCAAACCAATTGAAAAAGATTGCCTCATCGCCGTCTGAACACGATTCATGAACTCCTGATCCCCGAGGAGCTTCGAGTTCATCTTCCAGAGGGCCCACTGTGGGCGGAATTGTTTATGACGATTTTCACCAACTTGCGCAATAACAATGCAATGATCTGAGAACGACACTGCTTCAGTGCTACAGGATATTTTACGAGAGAGGAGTGATGAGGACACGTAAATCCGATCAAGGCGAGCATGAGAACAGCCCTGAACTCTTGTATATGCTGTTACTCGATTCGAGACACCAATGTCAATTAGCCCTGCATTATCTACAATACCGGATAAAAGCTCGCCACTCCTGTCTCGCCTGCCATTAGTATTGTTACGATCATTAGCGTCACATACGCAGTTGAAGTCACCCATTAGTACAGTGCATCTGTCAGAGTCAATTAAATTAGACATTTTTTTCGAATAACTCAAGTCGTTTCGAAACTTCATTAAACGCATATAGATTGATAATTCGCCATGGCACTCCTTGCAACAAAAAATCGCAGCATATATATCTACCCTCGTCATCAACACTAGTACTGAATGCTGAACAGGGTAGGCTCTTTCTCAGAAACAGCCAACAGCCCGCAGGTAAACCTTTTGCATGTGAAACACACACGTTATACTCAGACAGAAAAGGCCACAAGGCCTTCTCAGTCTCTTCGTCGCTCTCGATCTTTGTCTCCTGGATGGCGACAAAGTCGAGACGCTTTCGTTTGAAAAGTCTACGGAGCTGCACCTGTTTCTGCGAAGACCTAAGGCCACGTACGTTCAAGGTTGCGAAGATAAGTCGCTCAGATTGCGCCATGGTGACTACCTTCTATTGCGGTTATTGACCCATGTGATCAGTCCTGAGGGTTGATGGTGAAGGTTCCCGTGAACCCCCCATCAGGCCTTCTTGATCGGGATCGCCGACACTTCCCTTTGGGTGTGGACGTTCGGCGACGGCGTGACTTCCTATTGACTGTCGCTATGTCACTCTCCTTGCCTGAATCCGAGCTGCACGTCGCACGGCGCTTAGGTATTGTTGATTCCACAGAGGCCTGCATATCATCTTCTAACACCACATCGTGGTGAAAAAGCTGCTGCTTAGCTGCAGTGCAAGCAGGTGAAGAAGCTTCATCGGGATCCTTCCTAGGGTCTCTTTCTTGTGCTAGATTATGTGCGGGGCCATTTTGGGTCAACGCAGCGGCATTCTTTGTAGGGACGTTTCCTTGTGCTGGAGGTTGTTCGGAGCCATTCTGGGTCAGCTGCTTGCAAGAGTCACTAAGTTCGTTGCACTCAGAAGTTTCAACTGCGTCAACAGCGACTGATTTTCTTGCCACTTCTGGATCCTTTTTGGTAGAGCCAGCAGAATCGGAAGTAGACGGAGTGTCTCCTGTTGCATCCAGAACCTCGGTGGCATCCATGATATGCTCTTGTAGGCTGTCATCTGGTTGTTGCGTCCGCTGCCGCAGTTTCTTAGCGTATGTCGTAACACAGTCCTCGGTAAAATGACCGAAGCGTCGACAGTCATTGCAGCGAGGAGTCCTGCAGTTTCGCCGGATGTGTCCAACCTTACTGCATCGAAGGCAAAGTGGTGGGCGGCCAGGTATCAGGACGAGGCTTTGCACTCCACAGACAGCAAGAATGTGGGGAATATCGCCAACGCGGACTCCATCAGCAAGGGACAAAACATCACGATTTAGCGTCCGCATTTGCTCCATGTCTGCTACTTTCCAGCTTTCTCTTGATATTGTCTTGACCTTCCCAAAAACTTGCAATGCCTCGAGAATGTAGGCGTCTTCCAAGTGCTCAGGAAGCCACAAAAGCTTCATCGTTACCTCCGTGGGCTCCGGGTCAATAACGAGGCATCGGCGACTTTTGACGAAAAATTCGCCTCTTGTTACCAACTTTTTTTTCGTCAGCGTTGACTTGCACGTGACCATCCATACATGAGACATTTGAAATTGACCGATAGAGCTTATTTCCTTCAAGAAGATAATGTCCCGTAGAGCATCTCTGAAGTCTGGAACACGGTAAGGCCGACCATCTAAGTCCGCATGTAGGAAAACAGAATCCACAACCAGCTTACCGGTGGGAAGGCGCTTTAACCAACTAAGCCACGGCGCCAGCGAAGTCGCCATCTTTCAGAAGTGCCACCATTCGGAGTAATGTGTTGCGCGCCACAAAAAAAAAAAAAAAAGGAAATGTCGCGAGGCACCGGTGAGATTCGAACTCACGATCTCCTGTTTACTAGACAGGCGCTTTAACCAACTAAGCCACGGCGCCGACGGAGAAACCATCTTTCAGCAGTGCCACCATTCGGAGTAATGTGTTGCGAGCCACACAAAAAAAAAAAAAAGGAAATGTCGCGAGGCACCGGTGAGATTCGAACTCATGATCTCCTGTTTACTAGACAGGCGCTTTAACCAACTAAGCCACGGCGCCGGCGAAGAGACCACCTTTCAACAGTGCCACCATTCGGAGTAATGTGTTGCGAGCCACATAAAAAAAAAAAAAGAAATGTCGCGAGGCACCGGTGAGATTCGAACTCACGATCTCCTGTTTACTAGACGGGCGCTTTAAATAACTAAGCCACGGCGCCGGCGAAGAGACCACCTTTCAACAGTGCCACCATTCGGAGTAATGTGTTGCGAGCCACATAAAAAAAAAAAGAAATGTCGCGAGGCACCGGTGAGATTCGAACTCACGATCTCCTGTTTACTAGACGGGCGCTTTAAATAACTAAGCCACCGCGCCTTTTTTTTTTTTTTTTTTTTTTTATTGCCTGGCTTGGACATTGTACAGGGCAATCATTGCACACTCACAGAATACAAAGGATAGAATACAAATACAGAATACAAAGGAACAAGCATTGCCATCAGTCCCATTTGGACTGATGTTGTCCACTTAAAAATACTTAAGGGTTGCCAAAGGTTCAAACCTTGACAACCATTCTGGCACGATCTCCTGTATTTTACTACATTCAATGAATGCAGACATGCTCTTCCTGAAATAAATTACTGCTGGCTTAGCATCCGGGTCGAAGTGGTATCCGGCCATTCGCGCACGCCATATACAGTGGAGACCGGTCAACATGACTACATCAAATGGGACCCCATCATCATTCCTTACTGCGAGATACCTTATCCCGTGTGGATCCAATGGAAAATCTTTCTTTAGTGTCCTTTGCAAAATGTCCCAAAAATCTACCCCTTCCCAACAGTGCAAAAAAAACATGGTCTATTGTTTCTGGCTTCTTACATATCAAGCAGTGTGACCCCCATGGTGTAAAAAGGCCCCGTTCTTCTGTGAATGTCTTTACTGATAGTGTTCCTGTGTGTAATTTAAAGAAAAAAGTTTTCACCCCTGTAGGTACCTGCATCTTTTTTCACCCGCTTCAGTACATTCTGTCCCGGTCTTCCACTGTATATGGCCCTGTACAATGGTACTGGCAAAAGCATATCACATAAATCTCTGTACAATTCTTTTCTTCTAACACTTGATATATAGTCCAAAGAAAAACGAACAGATAAAAAACGTACACTGTCTACCACTTCCTTGAGATAGCCACGCAACGTCACGGGCCGGCTCTCAGTAGTGACAACCAGATTCGATAAGGCACTGCCTAACCTTCGTTGGCATACCGTACGCAAAAACGGATCACTGACGTCACGGAAAAACAAAAATCTATTTACTAATTGTCTCACAAATAGGTGCGCCAAACCGAGACCTCCGTCCTTCACGCGCCTGAACAAATTGGTCCGGCTGCACCTTTCCCATTCCGAGCCCCATATAAAAACTGCGAATACTCTGTGCAGCCTTTGCACGTTGATCCTTGAACAATGTAGCACCTGCATCACATACCAGAGCTTAGTGATAAAAAACATGTTGCACACAGTTGCCCTAGCAAAAACAGACAGGTTCGTGCTTTTCCACCTGTCTGCTTTTTCCTTTGTCTCTTTTCTTTGACGCGACCAATAATCTTCGCTGCCTTCATAACATTCAAGGGGAACACCAAGGTACCTTGGCGGTGTTTCCGTCCAGTACAAGTTCGCAAAATGCTTCGGTTTTGAAGACCACCTTCCGTGCCAAAGCCCCAGAGATTTCCCCCAGTTAACGCGGCTCCCTGTGACGTTACAAAAATGTTTCACCACACTTATCGTTTCCACTACACTTTCTCTGTTCGTACAACACACCGCAATGTCATCTGCATACGCCAGCAGCTTAACTTCAGCTGCCGCCAAGCTGAAGCCACGTATTTTATCGCTTTCATTTATCGTCAAACACATCGCTTCTATGTAAATACAAAACAAAAGTGGACTGAGGGGGCAGCCCTGACGCACAGAACGCATTACGTGAATGGGGGCCCCCAAAGACTTATTTACAACTAAACGTGTTGTGCAGTTCTGGTACGCCAAGGCCACTCCCTCCCTGATGATGGAACCAATATTAATATGATCTAAGATGACAAACAAAATATCATGCGCCACACAATCAAAAGCTTTCTCCAGGTCTATCTGGAGCACTGCAACGCGAAGTAACTCTTCGTCACAACACTCTAGCACGCACCGCATCTTGTGAATGTTTGAGCTAATAGCTCTGCCTTTAATTCCACAAGTCTGGTGCTCTCCAACAATTTCTTTAATGACACCTTGAAGTCGCGCTGCCAGAACCTTCATAAAAATCTTATAGTCAACATTGGTCAGCGATATGGGCCTATACGATGTCACCAGTTTAAGTTTTTCCACTTCGTCCGTTTTAGGAATTAATATCGTATGCGCTTTGCTAAAGGAAGGCGGCAGAGTTTTCCGTTCGTACGCCTCATTGAACAGCTCTGCTAACCCCGGGGACAGTTCTTTTCTAAACGTCTTATACCACGCAGCGGTTAGGCCATCGGGTCCCGGTGACTTTCCGGGGTTCAAATGACCAATCGCGCGTTCCACTTCGCCTTCCGTTATTTTGCCTTCTAAAAGCTTTTTTTGTGTCGTCGCTAAGCCGCGGCATGCGCTGAAGAAACTCTTCTTTAAAACCGTGTACATTCACTTCTCGAAATGCAAAAAGTGACTGATAATAAGCAAAAAAAGCCCGTCCAATGGTTTCATTGTCGCTCGCGAGAGTCCCGTTGCAATAGACCGTATCAATGTGGTTTCGGCGTCCTTGCGCTTTTTCGAGACCAAGCGCCCTTTTAGTGGGCGTCTCCCCCGCGACAAGATCATTTGCTCGAGCGCGAACCCAGGCGCCTTGATAACGCTCTTTGTCATAATGTTCTAACTTTTCTTTGACACTGCGCACCTCGTCTTTACAAGTCCCAGGCTCCCGACTTTCGAGGGCTATCAGCTGCTGCAGTGTTTTCTTCAGACTTCTTTCTCTTATTTGCGCTTCGAATTTTAGCGAGCTCGATCTGTCCAGCGCTTTCATTTTCACCTTCTGCTTTAAACACTCCCATTTCTCTGCTACAGTTTCCGTTTTTTCCATAAGCACTTCATTAATGGTCTCGTGCACTGCTTCTATAAAAGGTTCATCTTTTAATAACAACACGTTCAGTTTCCATAAATCCCAGTTAAATGTCTTACGCTGTTTCTTCATGCCTATGCGACACACAACCAAACAGTGATCTGAAAACGACACTGGCTCAACCGAAAAATTGTGACACATAGGCAAAATATCTAGGGATAGGTATATGCGGTCTAAACGCGCATGGCTATTGCCTTGAAATCGCGTGTACATCACTTCGCGATTTGCTACGACACATTCATACACATCATCCAAGTCATTTTCGTTTATTAATTTGCCTAGCACGTCACTGCTTTTGTCACGAACGCCAGTGCTATTGACTCTATCGCGAGCACTTAAAACACAGTTGAAATCCCCTAACAAAACAACCCTCTTATCACACTTTGTCCACTGAAACAGGTTAGAAAAAAACTGAGCACGCTCTTCTACACCATTCGGTGCGTATATGCATATTACTCTGAATTCAGTGGCACAATAAAAGAAATCACAATAAACGATTCTACCTGACTGGCATGAAAGTACACTCTGAACAAGAAGGCCTTGCAACTTTTTCACAAAAAGAACACAACCAGCGGACGTTCCAATCGCATGGCTTACGACCGCGTAATATCGGTCAGTGAAACGGCGCACCATGCTCCCGGTCTCCTCCTCTCCGTCTACCTTGGTTTCCTGGACGGCTAGGACGTCTATATCTTGGTCTGTGAGCAACCGCAAGAACTGATTTTGTCTACGCCTAGCCGCCAACCCTCTGACGTTAAGCGTAGCTATGCTCAGTGACGGAGTCAGTGCCATGGTGACTTATTCGCTAAAGGAGTAGGCCCGGAGCATGGTGCTTACCTTTCACGACCAGCCCTCGGCTAGCCGCCTCCAGGACCATCCTGCATCCCGGCGCTGTTTTCCTTTGCCTTGTCCTCCAGTCTTCTGTCGGTAGGGATTTTCGGCTTAGGTTTGAGACTAAACCGTCTCCCTTGCAGCGCCTTTGCAGGCGGCTCCTGGCTGTTGGTGGACGACGCCCCGTCCAGCTCCCCCGAGTCGTCAAGTGAAAGCTTTAGCGTGGCGCTGGTCACGCACATCTCGTCCTCACTGTCCGCCGCCGTCTCTCCCTGACCCTCCGTTGTGTCGGCTGCCTCCACTGGAACCACGTCCATCTCGACCCGCTCAGGCTCGACCGCTGACGGGCCACTGGCCGGTGTAGTCACATGCTGAAGAGCCTCCAGAACCTTGGGTGTGTTTGCCGGCGCCGCCCCTCCAGTAGTCACAGGGACCACTGGGCTGCCGGCTCCTTTAGCGGCATCCTCCGTCTCGGCCGCGTCCATGACGTGCTCAGCAACTGTCTCGTTCTGTCCTGGCCCAGTTGCAGAGGCGTACGTCCTCACGCAGTCTGTTTCAGCGTGTCCAAAGCGTCTACAGCGGGAGCAACGGGGGGACCTTGCACTCCCGGCGGACGTGCCCTGTGCCTTGGCAGCGCAAGCATTGCATCGGCCGACCAGGGACAACCACCAAGGCCAGCTCTCCATCTACGCGGATCTGATGTGGAAGGTCCTCAACCTTGAAGCCGCTCTTCAATTTCAGAAGCACTGTCCTTGCTGTTGAGCACTTGGTTGCCATGCCCGGGACGCGCCACCGCTCACGGCTCACATCCACCACCTTGCCAAATGCTGCTAGTGAAGCCCGCACGTCTTCGTCACTCACCCCCGTGCAGCAGCCAGTGCAGCCGGAGCTTCACCTGTTGGTCCTGCGGGTCGACGACCACGCAGCGCCGCCCCTTGACCTGGAGCTCCTTCAAGGCGAGTAGGCGTTTCGTGGGAGCCGCATCGTTGAATGTCACCGCCCACAAGTGGTTAACCTGGTACGCTCCGAGGCTGACAACATCCGGCAGCAGGCCCGTCGGCGTCAGTGCGTCTCTAAAATCTTCGACCTTATACGGCCTGGCACGTACATCACCGTGTAAAAACACGGTGTTGTTGACTATTCGTCCTTTCGGCAGTTGAGGCAAAATAAACTGATATTCTTTATCGTCGCCAGCGTTCCTGTTTCCGCGGCCCATACTGGCCGCTATCGCCGCTCCACTGGAGCACATGATTCTACGAACCGCTCAGCTCGGCTGCCGGAAGCAGAATGACTAAGCCACCGCGCCGGCGAAGAGACCACCTTTCAGCAGTGCCACCATTCGGAGTAATGTGTTGCGAGCCACATAAAAAAAAAGAAATGTCGCGAGGCACCGGTGAGATTCGAACTCACGATCTCCTGTTTACTAGACGGGCGCTTTAAATAACTAAGCCACGGCGCCGGCGAAGAGACCACCTTTCAACAGTGCCACCATTCGGAGTAATGTGTTGCGAGCCACATAAAAAAAAAAAAAGAAATGTCGCGAGGCACCGGTGAGATTCGAACTCACGATCTCCTGTTTACTAGACGGGCGCTTTAACCAACTAAGCCACGGCGCCGGCGAAGAGACCACCTTTCAACAGTGCCACCATTCGGAGTAATGTGTTGCGAGCCACATAAAAAAAAAAGAAATGTCGCGAGGCACCGGTGAGATTCGAACTCACGATCTCCTGTTTACTAGACGGGCGCTTTAAATAACTAAGCCACGGCGCCGGCGAAGGGACCACCTTTCAGCAGTGCCACCATTCGGAGTAATGTGTTGCGAGCCACATAAAAAAAAAAAAGAAATGTCGCGAGGCACCGGTGAGATTCGAACTCACGATCTCCTGTTTACTAGACGGGCGCTTTAAATAACTAAGCCACGGCGCCGGCGAAGACACCACCTTTCAGCAGTGCCACCATTCGGAGTAATGTGTTGCGAGCCACATAAAAAAAAAAAAAGAAATGTCGCGAGGCACCGGTGAGATTCGAACTCACGATCTCCTGTTTACTAGACGGGCGCTTTAAATAACTAAGCCACGGCGCCGGCGAAGAGACCACCTTTCAACAGTGCCACCATTCGGAGTAATGTGTTGCGAGCCACATAAAAAAAAAAAGAAATGTCGCGAGGCACCGGTGAGATTCGAACTCACGATCTCCTGTTTACTAGACGGGCGCTTTAAATAACTAAGCCACGGCGCCGGCGAAGAGACCACCTTTCAGCAGTGCCACCATTCGGAGTAATGTGTTGCGAG
>JALIZH010019370.1:0-63111 GCA_030522465.1 Rhipicephalus appendiculatus
AGTAATGTGTTGCGAGCCACATAAAAAAAAAAAGAAATGTCGCGAGGCACCGGTGAGATTCGAACTCACGATCTCCTGTTTACTAGACGGGCGCTTTAAATAACTAAGCCACGGCGCCGGCGAAGAGACCACCTTTCAACAGTGCCACCATTCGGAGTAATGTGTTGCGAGCCACATAAAAAAAAAAAAAGGAAATGTCGCGAGGCACCGGTGAGATTCGAACTCACGATCTCCTGTTCACTAGACAGGGCGCTTTAACCAACTAAGCCACGGCGCCGGCGAAGAGCCCATCTTTCAGCAGTGCCACCATACGGAGTAATGTGTTGCGAGCCACAAAAAAAAAAAGAGGAAATGTCGCGAGGCACCGGTGAGATTCGAACTCACGATCTCCTGTTTACTAGACAGGGCGCTTTAAATAACTAAGCCACGGCGCCGCCGAAGGAACCATCTTTCAGCAGTGCCACCATACGGAGTAATGTGTTGCGAGCCACATAAAAAAAAAAAGAAATGTCGCGAGGCACCGGTGAGATTCGAACTCACGATCTCCTGTTTACTAGACAGGGCGCTTTAACCAACTAAGCCACGGCGCCGGCGAAGAAACCATCCTTTCAGCAGTGCCACCATTCGGAGTAATGTGTTGCGAGCCACATAAAAAAAAAAGCTAAAAGAAATGTCGCGAGGCACCGGTGAGATTCGAACTCACGGTATCCTGTTTACTAGACGGGCGCTTTAACCAACTGAGCCACGGCGCCGCAATGCCGCTGCTTTTGAACGTTGGTATCAATCGCGAGTAAGCTACTTTGATTTGTGCATCGCGACACCTCTGCTCCTTGTTGAAGTTCATTTAGTAGCGAAAAATTGCAGTCACGCATGAACGGGAAGCCTGCTTTGCGACTGGAATAAGTGGGTACCACGTGAAGTGAATGCACGATGGTGCTATTACTGCTGCCACCGATGCTATAGCTTATGTGCAATGGTGAGAAAATACAAATGCAGTTTCTTAGAGCTGATCAGGACGAGGACAACACGGAAAGGACACTGGACAGATCGGCGCTATACTCACAATAATAAAGTTCATTCCTTCATCGCATCGAACAAAAGTGCCTTCACATACACGTCACATGATCATGTGGCCTTCGTAACATCCAAGAACCAGAAAAAAACCCGCGCTAATCAACAGAAAAAGAACACTTGAGCGGAATCAGACAAGAAATAGAATAAGTTTCACGGTTTGCGCAGGAAACAGATTTCCTTGTCATATAGCATTAGGGAAGTGTTGCTGATGCAAGATAATAATTGTTGTGGTTGAACGTCCCAAAACCACCATATGATTATGAGAGACGCCGTAGTGGAGGGCTCCGGAAATTTTGACCATCTGGTGCTCTTTAATGTGCACCTAAATCTAAGCACACGTGCCTCAAGCATTTTCGCCTCCATCAAAAATGCGGCCGCCGCTGCCGGGATTCGATCCCGCGACCTACGGGTCAGCAGTCGAGCACCATAACCACTAGACCACCGTGGCTTTTTTTTTTTTCTTTATTTCCTTTATTCAATAGAAGTACCACCGTGGCGGGTTTGCTGATGCAAGAACTACCGTAACAGTGAATTTGTTCACTTTCCATTGTCAACCGGCTGATTCACCTGTTGCTCTTTCTAACTATGACAGTTTTGTCAGAAAGAAACACACACGCATTCTTTGCAATTTAATTGTCAGAAAACCATCTGCAGGCGTCTTATTAGATTTATAGTGTTGCGCTAGCACCACGATGGATCAGGCATCTTCCTGTTTGTCCGATATAACAACGATGGCAAGATAATGAAATACAATAAACAACACTCAACTATTTACACTCAACCAGCTTTCTTTTGTGATTCTTATTGCAGTCGTGATTCATCTTCGTCGGATTAATTTTTTACAGAAACTTAGCGGTTTTTTAGGCGCTGAGAACACAACCTGTGCATTGTCCCGAGCCGCTATTTTCTTTAGGTTGTGCGGTACTTGGTGGAAATACCGAATGACGGCTACATTGCGTTTGTCAAACGGAGGAATTATGTTGGTGCTATGTACGGCACCACTAGCTTTTAGGCGCCGCAGTGCGCCTTCAGCTACTAATACCAACATATTAGTAGGATAACCACACTTCAAGAGTCGCGACTCTTGCTCATTGAAACTGTTTTGCATCAGATGGCAACATGGCTTGCCGAGTGCATTATTAAAACACAGCTTAGTGATACTACGTTTTATCAATTTAGAATGGCAGGATTCAAATGGTAAGAACGCCTCATTAGCCCGGGGTGTGTAACATCAACAGGTACGTAGATCTGTAAACAATAAAGTTACATATAGGAACCTTACGGTTCCGTCAACAGGTGTTTAGACAGTATAAAAACAAGGGGTTGAAAACACCTACGCATATTCAATACGATGTCATACGATGTTATCACACTCATGCTGGAAAAGCTCGAAAGGGTAGTCTACGAACACAACAAATTCATCTACATATCTGAAGACTGCATGCAGGTTGTATGTGACGCGAGGCGTCAAGGCACGACCAAACTTCGCTAAAAACAGGTCACTTAAAACAGGAGCCAGACATGAGCCAATGCAAACTCCTTTCTTTTGTAAATGAGGATGATTATTCCATCCAATCAAGTTTAAAGAAAGGTAAAACAGAAGCATTTCTAAAAAAATCACTGATGGTGACACCATCTTCACAGGAAAAATTTAACACACCCATACTCATCAATACATTCTTCGACGCATCGTAACAGTTCCTAACGTTTCAGCTTGGTTAACCACCCGTGTTCGGAGCGGTTGGGCAGTGATTTACTTCTCACGTGTCAGTTTTAGAGAACAACTCATACTGTTATGTGAATTGCCTAATTTATGCTTACAGTTATTTCACCTGAAACGTGCAAGAGAAGCACGAAGTTTAAACGGAGGTACACACGCGCTAAATTTCACGCGGTGCGGCTGAACCAGTTTCACTGCGGGCATTTTCCAAGCGTCGTTGAAGTAGGTCTCGCGGCTTGGGGAGCCCTCGATTAGAAGGTTTCCGCGTGCGCTGCTCCGTTCCGTCGATAGCTCAGTTGGTAGAGCGGTGGACTGTAGAGGTATTGCTCATGCGGGCATCCATAGGTCGCTGGTTCGAATCCGGCTCGACGGAGTTAATTTTTTTTATTTTGTGGCCATTTGGTCATATCATCCGATTTTTTTTCTCCATAAATTAAAAGGTTACACTTATGGAATAGTTGCTTCCACAGTACCTTCCCGGAATATACGCACCGCAATATGTCCTTCGCAGGTAAAAGTCACTATAGCTGCACGACGCAACTGAAAATCACGTACAAGAGTGTTTGCTAAAAATGAAACGTTTGTGGCATTCTTTCAATATTAACGATTTTGCATTATATAAACATACAGCGTGCGTTTTTTTTTTTCATAGAATAATGGTTGTACATTATACAGTCGGAGAAGGCTCTCTTTAGCAGCCGGGAAAAAATGAGCGTGCAATTAGTACGCTGTTGAAAATAGCACAGTTAGGTTTCATTTCAACTTGCCTACATATGGATCATTGACATTTTGGCATATGAGGTCCTCGCTGCCTTCCTCCTTTTTCTATTTCTCTCTCTTGGCATATTAGGTGAGCACTTGTCCAGTTACAAATACAATTTATGGATAATTAATTTAAACTTCATTAACGAAAAAATTAGTAGTGGCTACTCCAGCGTACTAGGTTTAATTCGAGTAACACCGTTCTCCCCTCCTTTTTTTTTTTTTAATGCGAAGCTTTTCCAGGCGTACTGCAGACACTTTGAGCGCTTCTATGGACGTATCTATCTATCTATCTATCTATCTATCTATCTATCTATCTATCTATCTATCTATCTATCTATCTATCTATCTATCTATCTATCTATCTATCTATCTATCTATCTATCTATCTATCTATCTATCTATCTATCTATCTATCTATCTATCTATCTATCTATCTATCTATCTATCTATCTATCTATCTATCTATCTATCTAGCCGCCAACGTCTGGGTGCTCCCGTGATCACCTGCTTAACTTGGGGTAGACCAAATTTGTATGGGAGGGTAAGAGGGTTTGAGGATTAAGACTGACCTGGTCATCACATGAACAAACTGAAAATCCCGTCGCGTACGACGTTGTTACGGTTTTGCTGTATTCAAGCGTCGCCAGCGCGAAGTCGGCGACGGGAATGACAGCGGGTTCGTCCGTTCCGTACGCAAGTAGAAACAGTGAAGAGATCGGAGACGTGTTTGGACAAAACAAAAAAAACAACAGCTTTAATATAGCTATTGCGGCACGAGCACTCTAAATACAACGCTTCAAAAAACTAACAATATGCAAAGAGAATCAAACAATGAGCTTACAAAAATACACAACATCAATTAACGCTAAAACTAACAATGGAATGAAATAAAAGCCGAAGAAACGCGAAAGTTCGATGATATAAACAGGTGAAGCATACGTGTGATGACCGGCAGCGTTGCGTCCACGACGATCGGAAGCGAGAAGTCCCGAAGATTTCTGGCACGACTACGATGTCGGTGGGTCCGAGTTGCAATGCCAATGTTTCCGGGAGTTAGTGCTTGAAGGAGATCTCGGGCAGGTTGAGCTAACCTGAGATTGAAGTCCCGATGCCTACGTTGCAGACGTGTCTCAACTAGGCGAACGGCTAAGTTTAGGTGGCCAGCCGATACAAAGCACACACTAAAAACTTCTAGGAGAGATACTCGTTGATCTACTTCTACTCCATGCTTGTCAAGCAGCTAGACTGATTAGCAGGGCGATATCCTGCGCTTAAATCCCCTTCGTGTCCCCTCACTCTCTTCCTGGGGGGAAAAGGGGACCATCAACATGGGTCCAATCATGCGCATTGCATTGTCGCAAACTCCGCCCTCAAAATATTTACGACGCCCCTTTTTAATTAGGGGAGGGTTCTCCATTAATCAAACGAGACAACCCGTTTACGGTGACTGCGTAGGCGGCTCGTGCACGCGCAGCTCTTTCCGTGGGAACGCATCTTGCCTCCATTCTCATGCCGAGCGTTAGCAGCCAAACTTCGGGGCACACTGCGGCTTTCCATATACCTGCCGTAGCCTCGGTATTCAACAAACAACCCCGCTCGGCAGCAACACTCCCTTCTGCTGCTCTTCGCGGCTGTACGAAACAACTCTTTTCACGCCTAAGCCGGTGCGACGGTCAGCGGGGTGGGTGCGGCGCGCGTTAATCGGCGTGACGAGGGGTCGAAAACGTGGCATTCCGTGACAGACGTCAAACCCTTTCCTTCAGACACGTGTGACACATAACCGTAGACCACGGGCCGCGGTATGCGGGTATGTGCCACAGGCGTTTGAGAGTTTATATCTATCGAGGAACGGCGAGAACAGACATTGGTAATTTAAATACGAGATCGTTAAGAAAAAACCGACATCGTAGCGTTGACCCGATGATGCGAAGAATAAATGTTATGATCCCAGCATGAATCGAACCCAAGCATTCTTCATGGCAATCAAGTATTCTACCACAGAGCCAGGCCAGGTCTCGGAACTTCTTTGCAAAAAAGGACCCTATGTAGGCGTAATGTTTGTGAAACGTGAATTGTGGCTGCGGTGCTGGCTATCTAATTTTCTAACCATTACATGTGTACTCCTATGATACAGGCGTCACGTCGGGATCAAGTCAATTTTAGTTAAGCGCCATCCACTGAAGTTGGTCTACGTAGCACTATCCAGGGGTACCATTCTCGCAAGCACAAGCGCTAAATTTCAGCTTACCGCTTCTGGTGTTGGTAATACCCATGTTGCTGTTGGCATCGTTACGCAACTGTAAACAACTGGTTATATAAAATACATGCGACTGTTCAACGTACATGTCTGTGCGTATTAAATTTTGTACATATGTTTAACGTCATTTCGTAACGTTTCGCTCAACAACAACAAAAAAAAAAATGCACCACAGTCACCTTCCCTCCGCATGCTTCGCATGACATCGATTCCCATGGTACGTGGGATCTGCCGAATTTTTTAAAATCTTGCTGCGTGATAGCTCGGGCACTCTGTATATGCAATATGGGGAAGGCCTTCTTTGAAATGGCAACGCTAGCTGACATTTTGTGCGAACTCTCTCCCACCTCCACCTGCACTTCACTCATTATTCGTCTATCCCGACACGGCCTTTGCGGGAGACAGTTTCGTGACTGTGACCCGGCTAGCTGCGGTGAGCTTGAGCCCCTGCTTTAGACATAGCGAAAATTGCCTTTCAGTTGAGATATTCATTATGGAATTTCAATGCCATGTTTCCATATCCTAAACATCGCTTTAGCGGAAATTCGGGTAACCTCCACATGCGGTCGTGTCACGTGATTTTAGCAGACACACCACGTATGGCACCAATGGTCGAGCGGCAGGTCGCTGTTCACTGTGGTTCTGCTATAATGATGCTGGCTAAATAGTAATAACCAAGAAGCCGCACGGTGTGGGTCACGAGCCTGCCTGGGACACGGGCTGACTACGCACGCTGATAAAATACCGGTACCTATGCAACGCCCGGCAGAACCTTTCTCTTTCATTCGAATTTCGCGGCGCTGCTATGACGTCTTTCTTGACGTTTCGGCCTCACGCCTGTAAGGACTACCGGAAGTTCGTCTATGGCGCTCTTTATGATATGGTAACGCGCCGCACGGAGCGCGAAGCAAAGGCGGCCGTTTCGTTACGTCAGACCAGAAGTACCCATATCTTACTGTTTAAAGTGAAGGAAAGAAGTGTAAATTTAAGGACTTGTACTTTGTTAAACACAATATTAGTGAGAACGAACAGACAATGATGCCAAGGAAGGTATAGGGGATGTTATTAGAAGTAACTGTAATGCAAATCTGAAGATACCTAAGTCCACTTTATGTGGTATATATGTGCACTTAAACGTGGCAGCGTCAGTCAGCGCCGCCTGTTGCCATTACGGCGAGTGTGGAACACTCTTTTGCCTGCTGGCGTCACGCAGCACGTGATCTTATTACGAGCTGGCAACTGACTAATAATCCCTCGCATACCACCTGAAGCTACTCAGAGTTGCTCTGGAAAACATTCTCCAGTTTTCAACGCTCAGTCTGCTCGTCCTGCAAAGCAATTCTTCAGCCAATTCTTAGCCCTTGCCTCGAAAACTCTGGCTTCTCCCCGAAAGAAAACGAGCTTATTCATCGCGGATTTATTTACAGGCCGTAGAAAGTTTTCATGTGCGAGAGGCACCCGACTGTGGCGGTACCTTGTGCTCCATCTGGGATGTCCGAGATAAATGTATTCAGGAGGCATCTTTTGTCCGTGCTCGTAGATATCGAAGGGTCGAGATTATGAGCGGGTAATGGACCGAGTTATAACGTGACCATGTCAATGGTGGTGTATGTCATACTCCAATGCTCACAGCGCTCCATTTTTAAAAAAGAAAAAAAGAGAAAAAATAGATGGTGCTTTTTTGAGCCCCGCATCTAAGGCCTTAGATGCCTCATCTAACGCTAAAAGTGACCGTAGGCATCAACAGCAGTGATGCAAAAAAAACCACAATCACGTGCTGACGTCATCATGTGTTGCCATCGGGACGTCACAGATCACGAAAATTTGTGACATCATTAGGAAGTTATCATCACGTTATTGTGGCGTCACAGGGGCGTAACGTCGCATCGTGACGTCATCACATGGCATCGTAGCTTGGTCAGACGTGGTAGAGTGTACTAGAACAGGGGAGGGCTCGGAACGGCCTCAACCCCAGCGTACAGAAAGTGAAGCCCCAACCGGGTCAACCCGCTTGTGGAGCTGCGATCGGTAGTCTGCAATGGGTCGTCGTTTAAGAGTTGCGCGCGGCTTCGCCAAAGTGGAGCAGGGTTAGAGTGCCCGCTTCCCACTCAATAGTCCCGGGTTCGAATCGCTGTTGTAGATGGTGGGTTTGTATTCTTAGTGTCACCTTTTATATCCGTATTGATTTTCTCTTGTTTCCTAAAGATCGCTTCAGTGCACAACGTATTGCCACAAAAAGTAACGTCAATTGTAAAGTAAGTTCCTGTTCAAGCACTCAACCTTGAAGTGTTTTTTTTTTCTTTTTTTTCACATTTACTGTATACTCCTTTGAATAACGTATGTTGACAATCTGCTGTAGCTATTGTTGTTGTTGTTACCGTTTTCCACGCTTTATGTATGACAAAATATTGAACTGTCCAGACTGACTGTAAACCCCTTCCCCACTGTAATGCCTCTGGCGCTGTGGGTACCGAATAAATAAATAATAATAATAATAGTAAAATAGAAGAAATTTGACAGCAAAAGGACTTATTCGCAGTGCCAGCGCACAGGATTCAATAAAAAATTACACCATCTCCCGCTAGAGGGAACCATGTGTAGATGTGAAGCAGCAGGCGCTAACGCTTACATTGGCGGTGGCGTTGACGCTGTTGCTCATCGTAGCGTTGCGCAGGAGAGAAAACTGGGGAGGCGCAAAGCACGCAGTGATGGAGCGGTGTTTCCTACTGGAACATGCCAATCGCTGCTAATGGGCAATGAGAGACAGAAGACTCCGACTGGACACAGAGACCCGCAGTCCGCTTTTAGTTAACGCGCACGCTGCGAATTTTTATTGTTCAACAACGCACAGGAGAAATCTCCCACCGGCACCACCTTGGAGGTCAAGATCCATTGCCATATATACTGGGGGGCCAGTGAACGGTTGTGCAGCGCGAGCAGTCGGTTTTTTCCACCATGAAACTCGCTAGCAGACGCTGCCTGCGTCGGCGTCGCGAGGCGAGAGGGGGGGAGAGAGAAGGGGGGACGTGCATGCGCAGTGGGAGTGTGGACGCCGCGGGCAGGGATGCCTAGAGTAGAGAGGGGGGAGCGTAGGAGAGGAGAGAGGGGGGGACGCGCATGCGCAGTGGGAGTATGAACACAGCGGGCAGGGATGCCTAGAGGAGAGAAGGGGGGAACGTAGGAGGGGAGGCGATGCGCAGTGAGGGTGTGGTTGCCGCGGGGAGGGATGCCCAGAGGAGAGAGAGGGGGAGAGGAGGTTTTTTTATTTTTATTTTTTTTTGAAAGGTTTGCGCATGCGCAGTAAGGGTGGTCACGCCGGCACACCACCACCACCACCGGATTAAGCTTCGCCATAAGATGCTTCACATCTAATACGTAAAATATGGCCGCCGAGATTTTCGCGAATACGATCCTCGGCTTGCGTGAGCTCGATACGCTGCTTACGGTTGCTGGCTCGCTGCAAAAGTAAAACTGAAAGTGAACGACCTTCGGTTAGCGGGAAACAACGAAGGTTTCAATACTGCAAAAGAAGAGATGTTCTATCTGTGCTTTCAGTGTGACTCCTGACATCGAAGGAACAGCTATTTGGCTGGTAACCTTAATAAAGCGATCACCAGTTGTACGTAAACAGGGGAACGTGCAGGCGCTTTCAACTCTCTTAACGGCAGCGAAAAAATAAAGCAAAACCACAGAGCGCCGGCTACCTGTACGTTTGATATTTAGAGAACAAGGAAGGCTGCCTATTAAATAAGTGGATGTTTTTTTATATACGCATGCTAATGAGTGCACGCGTAGAACCCAGTAAACTATATTGTAGATTGAACACCGTTACAATATCTTGAACCGAAACAGAAAAAAATACAGGACGAACACAGCCTGTGAGCGCAGACTGCGTTCATCCTGTCGTCTTGTACGCTGTCATCTCGTCCGCGCCGCAGGTTTTCTAAAAAAAATGACCAACTATGCCCCTACTCCAACACATATACTCTTTGGCAATATTGATTCAAACTACTGCAGCAGCATATAAAAGACGGTAGGCGCGCAAACACGGAATATCAGGTATAAAATAAGCAGTTCAAACGGACGAGTTGTAGGTACATCTTACCTTCAGTGCGTATCTCAGAGGGAAATGAAAGTGCAAAGTATATACGGGGTTCAAGGCCTTCTTACGGCTGCCTATAAGCTAGGTAAGATGTCCGCCGCTGTGCAGAGAAAGAATGAGCGGCTAATGGAAAAAGAAGCGGACTGATTTATGCAAGAACACACCAACAAATTCACTGATTGCCGTAGATGTGTAGTTCATAAAGTTGCTTTTAGCAACTTTATGCAACCCTGCCACTTTTTTAGCAACTTTAGCAACCCTGCCACTTTAACGTATGTTATAGTTGGCAGGGTTCTGTTTGGTGTCGCAGAAGTTTGTTGCCAGATTTGGGGGGTCAGTGCACACAGCGAGGGGCAAGCGCCGTAGCGTACCCCGTCGTCGCGCGTGGTCGACGCGGCACGATCAGCTCCCTACTTCTGAGACACGATCGTAGGAAGCGCACCGGCTACTGCGACGCTATTCAGTGTCCCCAGAAAACGCGTCGTTGTGCGTAGTCGACAAGGCACGCACAGCTACGCAGTTATTCCGTGCTTGTGGGAGACGAGTCCGATGTATTGAAACGCGGCGCACACGTACGCCATTCAGTTTCCCTTGTGCCTGGACTCAAACACGTCGTTGGATGTGCATTCCCATAGGCGTATCTACCGGGGGGGGGGGGGGGGGGGGCAAGGGGGGGCGCCAGCCCCCCCACTGAGAATAGGTAGGGGGGCGGAGCCCCCCCACTTTCGACAGTAGTCACAATTGCCGGGGCACAGGGAAACCAAGAACTGAGATGAATTTTCTCTTCAACACATCAATCAGGTAATTATATAATAAAATTTGTCTTACGCTTCTGCTGTTAAGATAGTCCTCAGTGTCTCAAGATCTCCCACTGTGGTCTCTCTGCGGTGCGATGCCGCTTATGCGACTTTTTCGCGTCTTGCGCTCCAGAATTACAGAACAGGCTACCGCTGAGCAGTAGCTCCACAACGTTACAACAGTCTGTCATGCTTTTAGGGGCGATGCTCCTAAGGGTGTGGGTCTGTCCCTCCTCTGTAGTTATCGTAGTAGTAGTAGGTAGGTAGGTAGATAGCCACATATAGTGGAATGTACCCACTCCACGTGATAAAGATAATGATGACGCAGCATAGTGGAATGTACCCACTAAACGTGATAACGATGAAGTATAAGCGCGTTCCAGTATACTGGAATGTACCCACTACACGTGATAACGATGACGCTGATGACCATGAAGTATAAGCAAGTTCCAGACCACACATTCTCTTTCTGCCACGGATGAAAACGATCGAGCTTCGCCCACTCATCATCATTCACTTCGTGGATATGGCGTGATTTTTGTTCTGCTCTGCCTAGCCTGAAATTTAAATCATTGACGACTCCAATACAGGTGGGAGCCAGTAAACACTTTGTGGTCCGATCGAACATCTTCCTGTTTAAGTAATTCATCTTCTTTAATTGCACAGGAGTAGCATCAGTGCTGCTCCACATTCAAGCTTCCTTGAGTCGATGAGTGTGCAGCCGATGTGTTAGGCCGAACCGGGAGAGTTAAAAAAGATATCCGCTTTAGTCCCTGATTAACCTGCTTCACCTTGCTTATCATGTTGCATTCAATCAATCCGCTGCTATTTATTTCTCTCTATCTCCCCTCTCAGCAAGGATGTGTTAACAGAGTTGTATACGCGCACAAACAGCTCAACATCGTCACACTACACTATTGAAAATATTTTTATGCTGATATGAATCCATCTCGCCAGCTGCTATAAGTAGCCGCTGCCAATGTGATCAGCGGCCAGCCTCCTTGAATTGCGTTCTGACGGAGACACCGTCCGACTATTCCACAAAAGTTTAGGTATTGTTCAGCACAGTAATGGGCTGTTTAATGCGCAGACGCCAATTTAAGGCCGTGAGAGTTGGCAGATGTGTGATGTCACACAATCGTGCAGCAAACAGCTAATTTTATGGCAGGCCAAAAAATTTTGACGAATTGCGAATAACCGATGGCAAACAATACGCCGTAATGAATGTAGTTTTTCCTCTTTATTTTGTACGCAAGCGTGCATAAGTGGCAATTACTTGCTGAATTATTTTCGTGTCATTTATTCAATCTCGTTAAGAGCAGGCGCTATGTGCATGATCCAGAAAACATCTAACGACCCACGCAGAAGCACACAGTGCGGGGTAGTTTGACGTTATAGTTGCCCAGACTTACTCAAAAAAAAAATTGCGCTTAAACCGTTTGGATAGTTGTATTTACTTGAAGGAGGGGGGGTAAGACTCTCCAAGCAATGTTGCGAACACAAATACGTACGTTGAGTATAAAGCATGTACTACGTCTCCAATACCACACTCTTATATAAAAAAAACGAACGAAAAAACTTGTAATCGGAAAGTAAAAAAAAATAGTAGTTCAATAACAGTAATAATAATAACAAAGCGCTCGAAACACTACTGTGACTACTAGGAAAACACGACAAGATATACTCTACGCAAACCTCACATGGGTAAGAAAGTGTAATACTAATTACGGACAAGAAAAGGCTCAGTAATTGCGACCTATACGTTAAAAAACGCACTTATTAGCGCGCAGATTTCAGGCATAAAGGAAATTTCATTATATAGTACAAATTTACACTATATACCGGAAAGGCCTCCATCGACATAATTTTATCCATGCATAAAGTTGTCAATACATAAAGTGGATAATGTAAAAAAAGTGTTGCTTGTGACAGCATTAGATTCATAAGTGAAAGAAAGAATTTTGAATGCTGGTTCCTTTGACACAACCTTATGAAAACCAGCAGATAATGAAGCCAAGGTAGGTGTAGAGGACGTTAATTGTACTGTTTTTTAAGCGTACTGTAGTAATTGCGATACACATGTAAAGACATATAGGTCCATATTCACAAGCGCTCCTCGACTCGAAACTCGACCTCACGGGATTCTGAGAACTGTTTCGTGTTGCAATTTCTGCAACGCGAAAGGTCACAAGGATCCCTTGAGGTCGAGTTTCGAGTCGAGGAGCGTTTGTGAATACAGGCCATAGTATCTTCAGGTTGTATGCGCGGGCTTATTGGTTGAAGGACCATGCGCTACGTGACGCCATCTGGCAAAAGTGCCCCATACTCGCTGTCATGCCTACGAACTGCGTTGACTGACACTCCCAGTTTTCCATGCACATAAATACCCGATAAAGTGGACGAGAGGATGACTGCCGCCGTAGCTCAGTTGGTAGAGCATCGGGATCGGGCGCATTATCCGAAGGTTGCAGGTTCCGTCCCTGCCAGCGGCAAGTTGTCTTTTCGTCCACCTTCTTCACACACACACACACACACACACACACACACACACACACACACACACACACACACACACACACACACACACACACACACACACACACACACACACACACACACACACACACACACACACATATATATATATATATATATATATATATATCACAATACAACAATACATTTGACAAACAGTGCAATTAACGTTCCCTATACCGTCCTTGGCTTCATTATCTGCTGGTTGTCATTAACACTACATGCATAGCACGCATATGTGCGGTTGTCCCAGCGCATGCTATAAAAACCGAGTGTACTTTTTCAATGCTGTTGTTGTAGAAAAACGACATCAAATTAACCACGAATGAATATCTCGCTTTCTGTATATATACAGGGTGTTTCAAGAAATGTGTCACATATTCTTAAAAAATCAGGAAATGCGGCATTTGCTCGCTGTCTTCACAATTGATTTTCTTGTGGCGTCAGGCATCTTAAGATGGTTGAAGACATAATTTGGGACAGTAATTCGGAGAGTTCAATTAATTAACTTTTTAATCAACGGTGTTTGGCAGTTAAGTCAAATGGGAGAAATCCTTCATGCGAATAAACCATTGTAGCTTTAAGATTTGGAAAAAGCGGCCTCTAGTAATAATTGCGAAGTAATAAAATTCTCGTAAATTCAGCGGCGAACCCGAAACGCGGAAGACCGCCTCTCCAATATTCGTCTGAGACGTACAGAATGAGTGGGCGTCGTTACATCAACCGACTTCGTTGTGTGGGCCGCGCTTGCAATAATAGCACGCATGACGCACATACGTTAACGAACGGGGACCTCTGTAATCATGGTCTTGAACAGTGACGTCATTGCAGTCGTCTGCTTGTTGCGATTATCGGTGCTTGGGTTTCGGTTCCGTCGTTGAATTTGCCTGAACGCCACAATAATTAATAGAGGCCGCTTTTTTCTATATCTCAAAGCTGCGATGAGTTTTTCGCATCCAGAACTTCATTTATCCCACATTGCATAACCGCCTATCTCCACTAATTAAAATGTTAATTAATTTAGTTAATATGCAAGCCTCTACAGAAAAAGCAATTGTGAAAACAGGGAGCAAATATCGCATTTTCCCAATTTTTTGAGGATATTGGACACATTTTGTGAAACACCCTGTATATATATATATATATATATATATATATATATATATATATATATATATATATATATATATATATATATATATATATATATATATATATATATGCCTGACTATTTGGCCGATGGAGTGAGGGAGGCTTGCCCCCCCCCCCCCCCCCCCCACTCGCGAACAAGTTGGTACGCCACTGTGCATTCCCTACTTCTGAAGGCAGGATCGAGTCCGATCTTTTAATTGTAGAGCGGCGCACAGAGCAAAAGAACGCGTCCCGACTTCTGCAACGCGCGATGTACGTCGCCCACGTCGCACAGGCACTCGCGAAATGCACCGCGGATGACATAGAACCCTCACGGGAAAGCTACAGCTACAGGGGCGAATTTATCCGCCAATTATGGCGGCAGTCTGGCAACACTGACCCCCCAAATCTGGCAACAGACTTCTGCAACACCAAACAGAACCCTGCCTTATAGTTATAGTGCTCTACTGTAGTTATCGTGCTCGACCGATTACCCGAAGGTTGCGGCATGGAATCCCAGCAGGGGCGGCCGCACTTCGACGGAGGCGAAATGCTTGAGGCCCGTGTACTTAGATTTAGGTGCACGTTTAGAAATGACAGTCTTTTTATGAGAGGTAATTTGCATAAATAAAGACTACTCAATGTTTAAAGACCGTGAATGTTTATAGAGCTGTCGAGTACTCGTCGAACAAGATAACGTGAGAGGTGGTTGGTCGCGTGGCCTAGTACGATTATTTTTTCTTGCAATCTGCAACTCACAATGTACCACTGATATTAAAGTTAAATAATGAGAAGTGACAGAGTTTCGGGGCTTCAAAGCATGACATGTTGAGGGGGTAAATGGCTGCACATACCTTTTTTGTAACGTGAGCTACACTGGCCGAGGTAGAGCAGTTTCGCGTGGCTTATGGAGGGCCGCGCTGTGCATGCGCGAGGAGCAGTGACGTCACACAGTGCACAGCTGCCTCGCCGGTCTGCGCATTCCAGAGGAGTGACGTCATAGCCGCGGCCGACGCATTCTGGTCGTACTCCGTGGCTCGTGCACCTCGACCCACGCTGCTCTCTTCTCTGGCCGCGTCTGCCGTTGCGCTGCACACATATAGCGGTGCTTTTGCCAGTATGGTATAGCCATGGCAAAAGGAGGACGAAATTGCTGCTCAGCGTCGCAGAAGAGCGGATAAGCTTAACTCATCGGATCCCGAAGTAGCTGCCTGGCAATGAGCAGTTGAGCGTAGGAAGAACGAACAGAAGAAGGCTACGCGTGGTGCGGAGACACCGGAGCAAAGGGAGGAACGTCTAGCAAAGCGGCGTCGCCAGAAGGCTGAGCGACGTGCCCGACCATCTCAGCAGCAGCGACAACACGACGCCCTCGATGACGTCATGGCTCGTCGATTGACTGACGGTACGGTGAAACTTGGCGAAAGCGCCAGTGCGACTCGGAACTTCGAGAAGGACTTCGAAAACAATCCGTTGGGATACGTGTGCGACGCGTGTGAAAGACTGGCACACGAAAGACTTGACGACGATAAGTATTGTCATGCGTGAAACGCCGAGTTTAGTGGCGCCGCCTGAGTGAGCGGCGCCGCCTAGCTCACGCTACGTATATTCTGGCATACCCGAGCTAAGCCACTGCTAAATTTTTTTTGCAGAATTTTGATCCATTGTTTCCTGTTTACCTACAGATTCTTCGCCAGGTCAACGCAACTAATGCGGTTCAGCGGAAAAACAAATGAGTCTTTACTGAAAGCTACGCGTTCCTTATATACGGCGCTAACAAAGTGAGACAAACCATGATCACCTGCTTGTCTTCGGCGGGTACAGAGCATTATTCCAGATAACGATACTTTATAATTACGCCTGCCACCTGACCACGAAAATTTCCCGCCCATGCAGGCAGCTACGGATCACTTCATGTCTTCATTCCTGGCATATCGCATCTAAAAAGAACCTTATCATTTTCAACAACCACAACAACAAATAATAATAATAATCTATGGGGTTCTACAGTTTACGTGGTAAAACTACGGTAGGAGGCTAGCCGTAGTGGAGTGCTCCACAAATTTCGACCACCTGGGGTTCTTCACGCGCGCCTATATCTAAGTTCGCGGGCCTCTAGCATTTCGCCTTCATCGAAATGCGACCGTCGTGGCCAGGATAGAACCCACCATCTGCTGGTCAGCAGCCGAGCCCCCCTGACGGCTGTACCACTGAGGCGTTTAATAGTAAAAATGATCCCGAGAGACTAACTCCACAAATGTGCTGGACTGGGCTGGTCGGTACATTACTGGAACGGGCACGGCATGTCTGTCATTCTTACTTTGCGTCCCGTCTGAAGCACTGTACGATGCGACCTCATCCGAATAATGAACGCTAGCGATCATCGGTGGTATGCGCAAAGTGTGCACTATTATAAATACTTTGAAAAGTCCAAACGTATATGTTATAAAACCAGTTGTACAAGAAACGTACACTGTCGTCATTTATGAAAGGGAACACGTGAATGCGTGGCCTGCGCTCTGTAGCGGCTGCCTACAGCACCATCAACCGACAGCTCAAAAAAAACACGTCCTCTTTTGGCGGCACCACCCGTTGCGATACCGGAGCGGGAGCGTAATCCTGCAGCGCTTGTCCAACAGCCATGAATCGTTATTTTATTTGCCAATAGATAACGCCGAAAGGGGCGTGCTTTTACATGCGAAGCAGCTTATGAGCGAGCTTGATCCTGTGGCGTCCGCGCTCCACTGCGCATGCGCCTACTCTCTCTCCCACTCTCCTCCTTTACGCAGGCGTTCGGTCGCCTTCTCTCGTCTCCTCCCCCCCGCGCTGCAGCCCGTAAACCCACTCTCTGCCCTCCCTCCCCCCATTTCATATAAGCGCCTGAGCCCGGTCGGCTCCCGTCATTCTCGCTTTGCTCCCGTTGAGATGAGTTGTAACGTCAACGTCGGCGCCAGTTGCAGCAGCACTCCAACGTCTGCCGAGATCGAGATCGTCGCGGAGCAGCAGCAGCGCAGGTCTCGCGATGCCGAACGCAAACGCCTGCGCAGGCAAGGTGATCCCGAACTCCGGGCCAGGGAAGCGCAAGCCAAGCGTCGGCGTCGAGCTGCAAACCCCGAGGTCCGGAACGCCGACGTCGAAGCCAAGCGTCGGCGAGTGAACGTAAACGGAAACTTGGTGTGCACCTCCAATGCTGCTTCGCATCCCATCATGGTTCCCTTTAGTGGGAGATGGTGTAATTTTCTTTAGCTATGGGTGGATGGTGCTTCAGGCAGCCGCCGCAGCGCGCAGGCCACGCGCTCGTGTGTTCCCTTTCATAAAGGACGAGAGTGTACATGTGTATCCCCAATGTATCCTGATCAAAATTACAGGCAGCCGGCACGCTGTGGCTTTGCTCTTTCGCTGCCGTTGAGAGAAAAAAATTGGCCGCGTATCTGCGTGCTTCGCTGCAAATTTCATCGAAAGACGATAGTCTTCTGCCGGTCTCATCCGCGGCCACCTGTGATGCTGTTCTCGACCATTTCCGTCCTGGCATGACCAAGCGTCTTCTCGTCGCAAGCGCGGTGTTTTTGGCAGCGTGTAAAAAGCTGAGAAGGCGCGCAGAGCGACCACGAAAAGAGATTCTCTTGTTTGCAGCGACGAGGGCAGACTGCGCCAGCTATCGCGCGGCGGATGAAACACGCGGCACTTCGCGCGACCTCGGAGATAGACGACGGCTCTTCGCTTTTGCAAGGCAGCCCGCATTTTCAGCGCAGCCTAAGAAACACTAGGGTCTTCAGAATTAAGTATCTATGTATTTTCCATAAAAGAACACACCACTTAATACTTCCGTATTGTTGTTGCGCCTCAGATATGCGTAATATTTGCTTTTTATTCGACAATGTTCACAAGTATGCACAAAAATGACTGATCAAGTTGGGTGGGCGTTCAGAAAGCAGTCAAACTTTGGCCAGCCGCTGAATCGTGCGACGTGCCGACAAACAGACAAACAGACAGACAGACCAAAATTTCTCCGTTTAGGTATCCCAAGAAAGACTATCGTCTTTAAAAAATAGCGCGCCTACAAGAAGGATATCGTAGACGCATGCGTAGGACATAAATGTTCGTTTCCATCATTTATTTATTTTGGCTTAGGTTTGCCATTGACACAGCGTAAATTTTCCTTATTATTTATTATTTAAAGGCATGTGTCCACAAAATCAGTTGTACAAGAATACTACAAGGGGTGTTCAAATCAAGAGGTACGAAACGTCGTAACCACATGACCATTAACATAGATGATTATGCCGCTATGAGAGAACGTAGTGAGACATCTAAAGATGCGATTGGAGTCTCTGCCGTGGATCGGAACATGCGGGGGTTCCCGCATGCGCAGGATACAGCAGCGGCGCTTATAAAGAGCGCCGTCCAATTGACTCAGAAGTGCACACACATCGCAAAATTTGACGATAAAGGTGTAGCGACGCGTTATCTGATTTCTGACCGCGGAAGGTGCTAAACTGGCCACCATTCATCGCCTGCGATTTCCATGCGTCTGGTAACCTGGAAAAAAAAAAAAAACATCTTAAAGGGAAACGCTTCCAATCGGACGATAAGCTCAAAGACGCTATGAAGGACTGGGTCTCGTCACGACCACAAGAATTATGGGAACAAGGGGTCCTTTGGTTCGTTCATCACCGGGACCGTTGTAATGAGACAGCGTATACTTTGAATAAAGTCTTCATTTATACCCATAGTGTCGTTTTATATCTTTTCATTCGAACACCCCTGGTATATTTGTATCTATAATGCCGACACGTTCACCTCTTTGCGTGCACCTCGTGATCGCTATATCAAAGTTACCAACCGAATAGCTGTTCCTTTAACGTCAAAAGGAACACCGAAAGCACATCGCTGCTTTTGCAATATTGCAACCTTCGTCGTTTCCCGCTGACCGACGGTCGCTCACTTTCAGTTTTACTTTTGCAGCGGCCAGCAAACGGAAGCAGCGTATCGAGCGCACGCAGGCAGAGTATCGTACTCGCAAGAACATCGGAGGCCATACTTTACGTTATTCTTGACTGTCATGCGGTGGCGCTGCAGATATTCCCCGGTGTAAAATTTCTTCTGTTTTATTTAACGTTTTGCGTTACTTTTCGTAGCAATACGTAGCGAACTGAAGCTAACTATAACAAACAAAGGAAAACCAGTACAGCTATAAAAGGTGACACTAAGAATAAAAGCCTACTATCTACAGCTGCGATTCGAACGCGGGCCTTTTGAGTGGGAACCGGGCTTTCCACCCCTGCACCACTTCGGCGGAGCCGCGCGCAGCTCTTAAACGACGACACATTGCATGCTACAGACCGCAGCTCTACAAGCGGATTGACCGCGTTTGGACTTCATTTTCTGTACATTGGCGATGCGGCCGTTCCGAGCACTCCCTGTTCTAGTACACTCTACCACGTCTGACCAAGCTACGATGCCATGTGATGACGTGGTATCGTAGCTTTCAGAGGTAAATTCATTCGGAGTAGGGTGCTGTGCACGATACACAGAAGAGCAAATGAAACGTTGCGAGGCACCGGTGAGATTCGCCCTCACGATCTTCTGTCATTTTAGGGGCGAAGCTCCTAAGGGTGTGGGTCTGTCCCTCCTCTGTAGTTGTAGTAGTAGTAGTAGTAGTAGTAGTAGTAGTAGTAGCAGCAGTAGGTAGGTAGGTAGGTAGGCAGATAGCCACGTATAGTGGAATATATCCACTTCACGTGATAAAGATGACGATGACGCAGTATAGTGGAATGTACCCACTGCAAGTGATAACGATGGAGTATAAGCGCGTTCCAGTATAGTGGAATGCACCCATTACACGTGATAATGATGAATTATAAGCGCGTTCCAGTATAGCGGAATGTACCCACTACACGTGATAACGATGACGCTGATGATCATGAAGTATAAGCGCGTTCCAGACCACACATTCTCTTTCTGCCATGGATGAAAACGATCGAGCTTCGCCCACTCATCATCATTCACTTCGTGGATATGGCGTGCTTTTTTTTGTCATGGGTCCTTTTTGTCATGTTCACCACTACATTACATCGTCTAAGAGGAGGACCTAGCACGCGCGTCCGAAGCTTCACGTAGTGCGGCTGAACCAGTTTACCAGTGGGCGCTCACTTCGCCTCCGGGATGCCAAACACGCGGCGCGGGGAATCCTGGCTTGTTGCTGCGCTACCTCCGTTCCGTCGATAGCTCACATGGTGAGCGGTGGACTGTAGAGGTATGTCTCATGCGGACATCCATAGGTCGCTGGTTCGAATCCGGCTCGACGGAGCTTTTTTTTCTCTGTGTGTTCGTGTGTGTGTGTGTTCGTGTGTGTGTGTGTGTGTGTGTGTGTGTGTGTGTGTGTGTGTGTGTGTGTGTGTGTGTGTGTGTGTGTGTGTGTGTGGCTTTACACTATTCCTTCGGAGGAGGAGGAGGAGAAACATTTATAGGGCAGGGAATACATGGAGATGATCTTCAGCGTGCAAGAGTCCACCTTTGGTCAGTCAGCCAGGAGACCTTGGGCCCTGGCGGCTGCCTCTGCTGGCTCCGTGGCCCACACTTGTGTAACCGGGTAAAACCCGCTAACAGAAGCGGCGTGGCCTCCCACTGCTGAGGGTTAGTGATATGCGCAATTGGTAAGATGTTGGAAGTGATTGTTACGTATGAGCAAAGCTTCTCTAATATTTCGTGACAACGTTTTTGAGATCAGATGAAGTAACCCAAAGAAATAACTTTGAAACCTTACTCCCAAAGGTATAGAATCTTATTCCTTTGGGTTATTTCGTCTGATCTCGAAACATTTCTCACGAAATATTACAGAAGCTTTACTCATACGTGACAATCACTTCCAACATCTTACCAGAATAATGTTGAGCGCAAAAGTTGCTTTCGCACTTAAAAGCCAATCGCATTGCGCGAAGCCGTGGAAAACCATGTGCGATAATGTCTGACAAAAGTGAAGCGCTTCTCTCATTCTTCCTAAATTGGGTTGTGCGTTGAAAACATTACCCCGCGTTTCTTTTAAAACAATGCAAGAGTTTTATGAAAATGGGCTGACATTTACTTTACGATTGATAATTTATTGGCACTTGTGTATCTGATAATGTCGCACGCTGTGGCAATAACTGACAGAATGATTTTTTGAACGCAAAAATTTCACGCAGTTTCATTGATTTATTATCGAATTTCAATTGCGATATCAAAACTCAGGACGCAGAAAAAGCGGCTGCTTTGTTAAGTAAGACCAGGAACTGTCGAAATTTTACTGACTATAAACAAGTGTCAGAGACGCCCTCTGGAAAATATTTTCAATTTCCTTCTGTTAGGTTCACTCGAGCTATCGGCCAATTTGACAGTTCCCTGCTCCTCCTAAAAGTTCGGTCCTGCACGAAAGAAACGGTCGTTTTTTTTTCTTTTTTTTTTTCGAGGGCGTAGGATGTTTTCGTCTGCCAAATGTACCCGCTCGTGGTTTTACGTTCCATCGCGAACGCCAGAGGAAAATGCATTCAGGAGGCGTCGATTCTCGGTACTTGTGGGTTTCGGCAGGCATAGAATGAATGCGGGTAACGGATCACATTGTGGTGTGACAGTGCGATTGGTGGTGGGTGCGTGATACACCAGTCCTCACAATGCGATGTTCGTAAACGATGCTGGCGTTTGTTTGTAATGCCACCCGTTAAACACTTGTTTCCCGTAACTCCTTCTCTCTGCTTTCTTGTAGAGTTTAAATGTCAAACTGACACACGCTTGGAATTTACCTTTTATTTTTTTTTTAGTTGACGCCGACCAATGGATCTTCCTGCGGCAGCTACAGCAGTGAACCTCGCGGCTACTATAGCGCAGGAATGTTGCTTTTGCATTTGTACAGTGGAAATGAATAATTCACTGTACGAGGGGTCATCCGTTGATTCTCTGCATTTCCGCGTTGGACAACTGGCAGCTTTTGTGATGGCTTGTAAATAGCTCATAGAATCTCGTCTAACGTGGCAATAAAAAGAAAATGATTACGCTAGGCAACAGAGAAGCGAAAGCCAAAGATGGATGAACAATTATGCTCCTTCATGCTATATTTTTTTTTCTACCACGACAGTTTTCCCGCATGGAGTGAAAATGCGAGCACGGCTTGTTTAACGATGCGTGCTGTGACTGGTAATGGGGGGCTCTGGACGGGAAAGCACCGCATAATAAGTGACAGAGTAGGCCGGCCACGTGTACGCAGCAGACTCGAAGTCGTTCGCCGCAGGTGCTCCGCACGAAGGGCGGTGCGGGGAAAACGAAAACATTGCGGTACGTCCCGACGCAATTTCTGCACGCGCGAAATCCGTCGCGGAAATTCGCTCAGTTAGAGTTATACTTTATCGTCGCCGGGCTTCTCCCCAGAAATTCTTGGGGGGTGGACATTTGGAATCAGAGGGCGGAGGGAGGATTTCAAACTTCCAGTTTTCGACGCACATCCACATTTCGTTTCAGGTCTCGCATTTCTGGCATCTAGGAAACGGAAGCAAGGACACTTGTGTTCTTGCGCTGGCAGGGGAGTCGGCGATCTTAGAAACCGCAAGGCCACCTATTCAGACTCCCTTTTGCATAACCAGGTGGCGCGACACACAACTCGCCAGCGTTGGGCGCGCGCAGTTGCTATTCATTTTATTCCGGCGCACATTTCAAAAGTGTCAGTAAGGGCGGTATACTGGAAGTGGTGGGCGGCGGCTGCGATCACTGGCCGTCGTCCCACTATTTTATTTGCATGGATTTATTTGCACGTATTTTTTACTGTACGCGCCCTTGAACATTGCGTGAGGGACGGGGACGGCAAAAATGCGCCCGTTGCGCACATGTCACTGCTATTGCAATAGAGCAAGGGCGCTGCTTCAGTGCCACGTCTTCAGGAACCGGGACCGCGCTTGTTTGCGAACGCGTGCTTCATCTTACATGCCTCCAAAGCTAATTAGGTGACCGCGCCAAGTTCCGCAAACGTGTTTGTTTGGTTTCGTTATGTGAAAAGGCCTGGCCTTCTCGTCACCATACATGAATGCGGTGTTGGGACTATCACCTTCGGGGTCATTGTTGGTTTGGGTGAATCATACAACCTCACGTGTCCAATGAGTGAAGCGACTACTTGCTCGCCTTTCCTAACCTACCCCTTCACCATACACAGAAAGCGACAGCGAATATTTTCCAATATGAATACGGCGTTTGATGTCTCGGGCCTGTCGCAACACCGATGGACCAAGCCGTCCCGCGTACGTCACGTTAGAAAGCCGGATGCATAATAACCTAGCTAGAGATGGCAAAATGGTAATAATATCTCGAGTTTTACGTCCCACAATCACGATGTGATTACGAGAGACGCCGCATAGTGGAGGGCTGCCGAAATTTTGACCATCTGGTGTTCTTTAACGTGCACTGACATCGCACAGTACACAAGCCACTACCATTTCGCCTCCATCAAAATGCGACCACAGCGGTCGAGTTAGCATCCGCGACCTTCGGGCCAACAGCCGACCACCGTAGCCACTGTTCGCCGAGGTTGACGGATAGCAAAATGACTCCTAAAATGGGACTTATTTACATTAGTGATTACGTTCCTGAAATTTTTAGACATATAACAAGATGAATTTCAAATTACAGCTAGCCGAAAATAATAATGTTACATTAATATTAATTTTCAATAGTACGAATGAAGTTACTATAATAATTATTTTTTTTCAACTCATGTACCTTTTCTTTAGAGCAGATATGCTTTTACATATCAAAGATCCTTGATCAACTTCGTTCTTTAGAGGCTTGACGCTCAAATGAACTTTTTTTATTTTTATTCTTATGATCAACTTCTATGCCGTACAGAAAGCGCACAGGTGCAAGGTAAACGAAAATATATTATTTTCTTTCAATATACTCGGCTGAAATAATTAACTTCAAGACTAAATTATGAACCAACGTAATAATTAGTTACAATACTCCTTACATAAAAAAGTAACGTAATTACCGTATTCAGTACTGCCAAGTCTGAAACCAACTAAACCGACTGAGCCTCGGCGCCGCTAATGGATCACTTTTGATCAGGGGCACCCATTGTAGTAATTTGCTGTGAGCCATAAAAAAAAAAAGACGAAAAATTAAAGAAAAAAAACCGACACAAGGCACCGGTGAGATTCGAACTCACGATTTCCTGTTTACTAGTCAGGCGCTTTAACCAACTAAGCCACCGCGCCAGCGACGGCACCGCCTCTGAGCATTGCCACCATTCGTAGTAAATGTGTTGTGAGCTACATAAAAAAAAAAGCTAAATGTCTCGAGGCGCCGGTGAGATTCTAACTCACGATCTCCTGTTTACTAGACAGGCGCTTTAACCAACTAAGCCATGGCGCCGGCGAAGGCACCGCCTTTGAGCACTGCCACCATTCGGAGTAATGTGTTGCGAGCCACATAAAAAAAAAAAGAAATGTCGCGAGGCACCGGTGAGATTCGAACTCACGATCTCCTGTTTACTAGACAGGCGCTTTAACCAACTAAGCCACGGCGCCGCCGAAGGCACCGCCTTTGAGCGCTGCCACCATTCGTACTAAATGTGTTGTGAGCTACATAAAAAAAATAAAAAATAAAAGCTAAATGTCTCGAGGCGCCGGTGAGATTCTAACTCACGATCTCCTGTTTACTAGACAGGCGCTTTAACCAACTAAGCGATGGCGCCGGCGAAGGCACCGCCTTTGAGCACTGCCACCATTTGTAGTAAATGTGTTGTGAGCTACATAAAAAAAGCAAAATGTCTCGAGGCACCGGTGAGATTCGAACTCACGATCTCCTGTTTACTAGACAGGCGCTTTAACCAACTAAGCCACGGCGCCGGCGAAGGCACCGCCTTTGAGCATTGCCACCATTCGTAGTAAATGTGTTGTGAGCTACATAAAAAAAAAAGCCAAATGTCTCGAGGCACCGGTGAGATTCGAACTCACGATCTCCTGTTTACTAGACAGGCGCTTTAACCAACTGAGCCACGGCGCCGGCGAAGGCACCGCCTTTGAGCATTGCCACCATTCGTAGTAAATGTGTTTTGAGCTACATAAAAAAACACAGCATATCCACGGAGTGAATGATGATGGGTGGGCGAAGCTGCGGAGGTTCATCTGTAAACCGTGATTCTTCCGTGAATTCTGCCCGGTACATCATCAACGACGTGAGATCGGGCGCATTTATACTAAAGGGTCGATGAGAGTCATGGTGACTCGCAGCTCACTTTAATTTTACGTGTACGTTGTGAATTTTTTTATTGCTTAATCACGCACAGGAAACATCTCACACCGGCACTACTTTGGAGGTCGAAAGCCAGTGCCTACTGGCTACTCAGAATGCATGGACAACCGAGGACCGCCGAGGTGATGCCATAAAAAGCACCTCCCCTAAATATATTCATCATATCCAAGTACCGCCGTCTAGCGGACATTCCAAGAACTAAACGAGAGGTGGCTACCTACAACTACATACATCGAGGACGCACGACCCACGGCTTAAGGAGCTTCGCCCCTAAAAAAAAGCTAAATGTCTCGATACACCGGTGAGATTCGAACTCACGATCTCCTGTTTACTAGACAGGCGCTTCAACCAACTAAGCCACGGCGCCGGCGAAGGCACCGCCTTTGAGCACTGCCACCATTCGTAGTAAATGTGTTGTGAGCTACATAAAAAAAAACCTAGATGACTCGAGACACCGGTGAGATTCGAACTCACGATCTCCTGTTTACTAGACAGGCGCTTTAACCAACTAAGCCACGGCGCCGGCGAAGGCACTGCTTTTGAGCGCTGCCACCATTCGTAGTAAATGTGTTGTGAGCTACATAAAAAAAAAAGCCAAATGTCTCGAGGCACCGGTGAGATTCGAACTCACGATCTCCTGTTTACTAGACAGGCGCTTTAACCAACTAAGCCACGGCGCCGGCGAAGGCACCGCCTTTGAGCGCTGCCACCATTCGTAGTAAATGTGTTGTGAGCTACATAAAAAAAAAGCCAAATGTCTCGAGGCACCGGTGAGATTCGAACTCACGATCTCCTGTTTACTAGACAGGTGCTTTAACCAACTAAGCCACGGCGCCGGCGAAGGCACCGCCTTTGAGCATTGCCACCATTCGTAGTAAATGTGTTTTGAGCTACATAAAAAAAACACAGCATATCCACGGAGTGAATGATGATGGGTGGGCGAAGCTGCGGAGGTTCATCTGTAAACCGTGATTCTTCCGTGAATTCTGCCCGGTACATCATCAACGACGTGAGATCGGGCGCATTTATACTAAAGGGTCGATGAGAGTCATGGCGACTCGCAGCTCACTTTAATTTTACGTGTACGTTGTGAATTTTTTTATTGCTTAATCACGCACAGGAAACATCTCACACCGGCACTACTTTGGAGGTCGAAAACCAGTGCCTACTGGCTACTCAGAATGCATGGACAACCGAGGACCGCCGAGGTGATGCCATAAAAAGCACCTCCCCTAAATATATTCATCATATCCAAGTACCGCCGTCTAGCGGACATTCCAAGAACTAAACGAGAGGTGGCTACCTACAACTACATACATCGAGGACGCACGACCCACGGCTTAAGGAGCTTCGCCCCTAAAAAAAGCTAAATGTCTCGAGACACCGGTGAGATTCGAACTCACGATCTCCTGTTTACTAGACAGGCGCTTCAACCAACTAAGCCACGGCGCCGGCGAAGGCACCGCCTTTGAGCACTGCCACCATTCGTAGTAAATGTGTTGTGAGCTACATAAAAAAAAACCTAGATGACTCGAGACACCGGTGAGATTCGAACTCACGATCTCCTGTTTACTAGACAGGCGCTTTAACCAACTAAGCCACGGCGCCGGCGAAGGCACTGCTTTTGAGCGCTGCCACCATTCGTAGTAAATGTGTTGTGAGCTACATAAAAAAAAAGCCAAATGTCTCGAGGCACCGGTGAGATTCGAACTCACGATCTCCTGTTTACTAGACAGGCGCTTTAACCAACTAAGCCACGGCGCCGGCGAAGGCACCGCCTTTGAGCGCTGCCACCATTCGTAGTAAATGTGTTGTGAGCTACATAAAAAAAAAGCTAAATGTCTCGAGGCACCGGTGAGATTCGAACTCACGATCTGCTGTTTACTAGACAGGCGCTTTAACTAACTAAGCCACGGCGCCGGCGAAGGCACCGCCTTTGAGCGCTGCCACCATTCGTAGTAAATGTGTTGTGAGCTACATAAAAAAAAAGCTAAATGTCTCGAGGCACCGGTGAGATTCGAACTCACGATCTCCTGTTTACTAGACAGGCGCTTTAACCAACTAAGCCACGGCGCCGGCGAAGGCACCGCCTTTGAGCGCTGCCACCATTCGTAGTAAATGTGTTGTGAGTATTCCGTTTGGAGTCATATAAAAAAAACAAAAAAAGAACTAAGAGAGATGTCTCGAGGCACCGGTGAGATTCGAACTCACGATCTCCTGTTTACTAGACAGGCGCTTTAACCAACTAATCCACGGCGCCGGCGAAAGCACCACGCTTTAGGAGTGCCACCATTCGGAGTATTCCGTTTGGAGTCATAAGAAAAACAAAAAAAAGAACTAAGAGCGATGTCTGGAGGTACCGGTGAGATTCGAACTCACGATCTCCTGTTTACTAGACAGGCGCTTTAGCCAACTAAGCCACGGCGCTTTTTTTTTTCCCTTTTTTTTTCTTTATTGCCTACTTCGACAACGCACCAATAAAACACATACATATATAAACACAATATAGTCACACTAAAATGACATGGTCACCTTAAAATTGTTTGAAGTTTACAAGATCATCTAGGATAGCCACCCAATCAGGGGGCTCGGCTTGTGCCCGATATACTTCTCTAACATGTGCAATACTTGCAATGAAATTTTCCCGTACCGTGGAAACTTTGACATCGACATGGCGTACTGCCATTCTTGTTTTCCACAGACTATGGAGGCTCAGGAGCATGAACATGTCGTAGGGTGTTCCATCATGTGTATCAGTGGGCAGAAACCGTATACCTATGGGTGTAATTGGTAGATCTTTTTTAAGAGTTCGTTGTAGAATGTCCCAGTGGAAGACGGCGTCCCAGCAATCTATGAAAGCGTGGTCAGTCGTCTCCGGCTTTTTACACAGCAAGCAGTCAACAGTCCATGGTACGTCAATACCTTTCTGGTCTAACCATGTTTTAACTGGTAGGGTAATAGTATGTACCTTAAAGAAGAAGGATTTAACTGTAGATGGAACGGGCATCCTTTTAACACGCTTCAACACGTCATTTCCTGGACCTCCTATGTTAACAGCTCTGTATATTGGTACTGGTAACATTACATCAAGTAAGTCTTTATACAATTTCTTCCCGGTAATTGTAGACAAATAGTCCAAAGAAAACCGCGCACGTAATACACGAAACGACATAACCACTTCACGCATGTATCCAGTCACACTTTTCCCACTGTACTCGCAGCACGTAATCACAAATTCTGGCAGAGCACTTCCCAGCCGTACCTGTACGAGTGTGCGTAAGAAATCATCCCTTTGGTCTCGTAAAAAAAGAAAACGTGACACAAGCTGCCTGATATACAGGTGAGCAAGCCCCAGTCCACCACTGCGAACTGACCGAAACAAATTAGTACGACTCACTCGTTCAAAACTTGATCCCCATATAAATACAGCAAAAACCCTATGTATCTTTTGCACACACACCCTCGTCATGAACATAATTTGCAAAACATATCATACTTTGGCAACTAAAAATAAATTACAAGCACTCGCGCGGCCGAACATGGACAGGCCTCGGCCAATCCATCCACCTGTTTTTTCCTTCATTTTATTAGTTTCCTCTAGCCAATAATCTGTGCTATTTTTATAGTGCTGCAGTGGCACTCCCAGGTACTTCACTGGTGTCGTCATCCACCGTGCCGAAGAGAAGTGTTCTGGCGTTACGTCCCAGTTGCCATGCCATATACCGACGCTTTTATCCCAGTTTATCTCTGATCCTGACTGCTTACAGTATGCTTTTGCGACTCGGACAACTTCCTGGACGCTTTCTCGATCATCACAGAATACAGCTATGTCGTCCGCGTAGGCTAACACCTTAACTTCGGTCATTTGCAGCCTGAACCCTCTAATATTTTCGTTATTGATAACAGCCAAGCAAAAGGGCTCAAGGTATAATGCAAAGAGTAGAGGGCTTAGTGGACACCCTTGCCGGACGCTTGACTGAACAGGGATTCTTTCACTCAGGGTTTTATTAATTATAACCTGTATCGTACAGTCCTGATATGCCATTTTAACACCTTGCTTAATAACATCCCCAACGTTAACATGATTAAGTATTAAAAACCGCACTTCATGGGACACTCTATCGAATGCCTTCGCTAAATCTAATTGCAACATGGCGACTCGGCTATCGAAAGCGTCACAACATTCAAAGACGCTACGTGCTACATGAGTGTTTGTGCAGATGGTACGCCCTTTAATGCCACATGTTTGATGTGGCCCAACTAAGTCTTTAATCACAGTTTGTAATCTCTTCCCAAGAGTCTTCATTAACACTTTGTAATCAAAATTGGTGAGACTTATTGGCCTATACGAGCTTACTGACAGTAACTTTTCTCGATCCTCTGTTTTTGGAATTAAAACCATGTGGGCAGTTCGGAAAGACGGCGGCAGTTGCTTTTCGTTGTATGCCTCCTCGAATACATGATATAATATCACGGACACTTCAGGCGCAAAAGCCTTATAGAATTCAGCTCCCAAGCCATCCGGTCCTGGTGCCTTTCCTACGGCCATATCTGCTATCGCGAGTTCTATTTCTCGCCTGCTTATCGTCTCTTCTAGTCTCTCTTTTTCCTCTTTATCTAGCTGTGGCATGGCCTTCAAAAAGTTTGTTTCAAAACCCATATCCACTGTTCTCTTGTCACCAAATATTTCGCGGTAATATTCTTGAAACGCGAGTTTTATCATTTTACACTCTGAAGTTATCTGTCCGCCGTACCTTATTTGTTGAATTTCATTCTTCATAGCGTATCGCTTTTCGTCAGCTAAAGCGCGTTTATTTGGCCTCTCATCGACCCAAAACCTTTCGGCTCGGGCACGAACCACAGCTGCCTTATATTTTTCATTGTCGATAGCTTCCAGTTCTTTCTTTACTTTGCTAATATCTCCGATAAACATTCCTGGTTCCGTGCTCTCCATTTCAAGCAACATTTCAAGTTGTCGTTGTAGCTCCTTTTCCTTCATTTTTTCATTGTGGCTTCTAACGCTTCCCCTTTCCATCGCGATCATCTTAACCTTTATCTTTAGGTCCTCCCACGCTTCCGCATAGTTGGCTGGCTCGCTATCTAGCATTTTTTCGATTTCATCTTGTACTCTCTTAACGAAGGCCTCATCTTCGAGTAGCTTGCTATTGAATTTCCAGAGGTACCAGTTGAATTTACGCTTTTTTGGTCGGGAGCCAATTTCAACGTACACCATACTGTGATCACTGAAGGAGACTGGCTGCACACCGTAGTTATTGCACATTGTTACCAAATCAAGTGAAACATACACTCTATCTAGTCTCGCGTGAATGTCTCTTTGGAAATTCGTGTATACCGGTTTTGATACTCCCATTAAAAGGCGGCCAACATCTTCCATGTTATGTTCCTGAACCAGGGTGTTCAGCAAAAAGCGCTCTTATCACGCACTACGGCTCGCTTAGCACGATCCTCAGCATAACAGACGCAGTTAAAATCTCCCAATAATATGACGTATCTATCACAAATTAGATACTGTTCAAGCTCTGCGAAAAAAAACACATCGTTCCTGCATATCATTCGACACATACACGCAAATCACTCTCCACAGATAACCGATAAAGGAAAAATCATACACGATGAGCCGGCCAGTTTCATTAACCTTGAGTGACTGTTCTGTAACATTCAAACTTTTCCGCACCAAAAGTAGACAGCCGCCAGACGTTCCAACGGCATGGCATACGCAGACGTTGTAGTATGTTCTAAATGGGGCAACCATGCGATCAGTCTGTTCTTCGCTTTCAACCTTTGTTTCTTGTATTGCTACAAGATCCAGTTCCTTATCAGCACACAGGCGTTTAACTTGGCATTGCTTTCGCCTTGCGGCAAGACCGCGAACGTTAACGGTGGCAACACGCAGTCCTCTAACCAAATCCACTACCATAATGATTTCAAACAGACTAATCGCACGGTTCAACAAACCGCTCGCGCGGAAAAGCAACCCAAGAATTCAAATTTCGCGTACAATAGGGCAAATATACAAAACTGCGCTTTACAATTGTCATTTGGATGCGTACCTCAGATACGAAGCACAGCAGCCTGCTCGCCTTCATATCCATTGTGTGTGGTTCAGCGCCCATACGCCATGAAAGGCCTGGGCTGACGTCCTATTTGAGCTCCGTGCCCGCCGGTTTTCTATCCGGCGGAATGGTCGGTTTGGGACGGAAGGTCGGCCGTCGCATGATCACCGCCTTTGGCGGTGGCTCCTCGCTTGCAGGGTCTCCTTTTTGGTCGTCACCAGCTGCTTGGTCACGCGTCCGTTTTGTTACACTCCCGCTTGAGGAGGTTACATCCATTTCATCAGCGTGGGGTCCTTCGCTGTCTAGCGCCACGGTGTTCGATGCCTTTTGCGAGTCGCTGCCTTCCTTTGCTTTGCCCTGTCTATCGTCCCCTTTGCTTTCTTTTCTTGGTTCACTGGTCTCTGTCGATTTCCTCGAGGCAGGTTCCTCAGGGGGCGTTTGCTCAGTGGGCGTGGTCTGTGCTTTCGCCTTCGGCATGCCACCAGGACAGACTTCCTCGACGTCGGCTTCGTCCATAAGGTGCTCCGCCACTTCCTCCTTTGCTGCAGGGCCTGTCACGTTCGCATATGTCCTAACGCATTGCGACTCGTCGTGTCCATAACGTCGGCAGAGTGCACAGCGTGGAACGCGACATTCACGGCGTATATGCCCTGTATTCCTGCACCGAAGGCAGAGCGCAGCTCTGCCTGGCGCGACAACCAATGCCTGCTCGCCGGCGACGCGTAGCAAGTGCGGCACGTCGTCCACGGTTAGGCCTTTCCTCAGCACAAGGCTGACAAGCCGTGTCGAAGAACCCTTGTCTTGAAGGCCATTAACACGCCAACGCTCTCGCGTAATCTCCTTAACAGTGCCGTAGGGTGCCAAGGCCTCGCACACATCCTCGTCTAGTAGGTTGTGAAGCAGCCAATGCACTTTTAAGCGTATAGCTTGGTTTCCAGGATCAATGACAAGGCAGCGGTGCTCCTTCACCTTGACTTCTTTTGCTCGCAACATTTCTTTCACAGCGTCGGCATTCTTGAATGTGACGGCCCATACGTGGTTCATCTGATACGCCCCTAGCGCAACCACTTCAGAAAGCAACTTCAAATTCGCCAGCATGTCCCTGAAGTGTTCCACACGGTACGGCCTTGCACTCACGTCGGCATGTAAAAACAAAGTGTTCAAAACAACTCGCCCAGTGGGTAGCTGTGGCAAAAGCACCTGATAATCCGTTGAATCCTTGACAGTTGTCCAGGTACCGCGGCCCTGTTGGGCCGCTGAAGCCGCTCCGTTGATAACGGAGCACATTTCACACACGTCCGTTCACTACGATGGCCGGAAGTGGAATCAACTAAGCCACGGCGCCGGCGAAGGCACCGCCTTTGAGCACTGCCACCATTCGTAGTGAATGTGTTGTGAGCTACATAAAAAAAAAGCTAAATGTCTCGAGGCACCGGTGAGATTCGAACTCACGATCTCCTGTTTACTAGACAGGCGCTTTAACCAACTAAGCCACGCCGCCGGCGAAGGCACCGCCTTTGAGCATTGCCACCATTCGTAGTAAATGTGTTGTGAGCTACGTAAAAAAAAAAAGCTAAATGTCTCGAGGCACCGGTGAGATTCGAACTCACGATCTCCTGTTTACTAGACAGGCGCTTTAACCAACTAAGCCACGGCGCCGGCGAAGGCACCGCCTTTGAGCACTGCCACCATTCGTAGTGAATGTGTTGTGAGCTACATAAAAATAAAGCCAAATGTCTCGAGGCACCGGTGAGATTCGAACGCACGATCTCCTGTTTACTAGACAGGCGCTTTAACCAACTAAGCCACGGCGCCGGCGAAGGCACCGCCTTTGAGCATTGCCACCATTCGTAGTAAATGTGTTGTGAGCTACATAAAAAAAAAAAGCTAAATGTCTCGAGGCACCGGTGAGATTCGAACTCACGATCTCCTGTTTACTAGACAGGCGCTTTAACCAACTAAGCCACGGCGCCGGCGAAGGCACCGCCTTTGAGCACTGCCACCATTCGTAGTGAATGTGTTGTGAGCTACATAAAAAAAAAAGCTAAATGTCTCGAGGCACCGGTGAGATTCGAACTCACGATCTCCTGTTTACTAGACAGGCGCTTCAACCAACTAAGCCACGGCGCCGGCGAAGGCACCACCTTTGAGCACTGCCACCATTAGTAGTGAATGTGTTGTGAGCTACATAAAAAAAAGCTAAATGTCTCAAGGCACCGGTGAGATTCGAACTCACGATCTCCTGTTTACTAGACAGGCGCTTTAACCAACTAAGCCACGGCGCCGACGAAGGCACCGCCTTTGAGCACTGCCACCATTCGTAGTGAATGTGTTGTGAGCTACATAAAAAAAAAGCTAAATGTCTAGAGGCACCGGTGAGATTCGAACTCACGATCTCCTGTTTACTAGACAGGCGCTTTAACCAACTAAGCCACGGCGCCGGCGAAGGCACCGCCTTTGAGCATTGCCACCATTCGTAGTGAATGTGTTGTGAGCTACATAAAAAAAAAAGCTAAATGTCTCGAGACACCGGTGAGATTCGAACTCACGATCTCCTGTTTACTAGACAGGCGCTTTAACCAACTAAGCCACGGCGCCGGCAATGGCGACGCTTTTCAACGTTGGTATCAATCCCGAGCAATGTACTGTGATTTGCGCATCGCGACACCTCTGCTCCTCGTCGAAGTTCATTGAGTAGCGAAAAATTGCAGTCACGTATGAACGGGAAGCCTGCTTTGCGACCGGAATAAGTGGCTACCACGGGAAGCGAATGCACGATGGTGCTATTACTGCTGCCACCAGAATATAAAAAGACAGTCTCTTAGCACTGATCAGGACGAGGAAAACACTGAAGAGACCCTGGACACATCGGTGCTACTCAAAATAATAAAGTTTATTCCTTCATCGCATCGAACAAAAGTACCTTCACATACACGTCACATGATCATGTGACCTTGGTAACATCCAAGAACCAGAAAAAAAGCCCGTGCTAAACAACAGAGAAAGAACACTTCAGCTGAATCAGACAAAAAAAAAATAGAATAAGTTTTACGGTTTGCGCAGGAAGCAAATTTCTTTGTCATATAGCATTAGGGAAGTCCTGCTGATGCAAGAACTACCGCAATAGTCAATTTGTTCGCTTTACATTATCAACCGGGTGATTCCCGAGTTGCTCTATGACAGTTTTGTCAAAGAAAGGAACACACGTGCATGCTTGGCAATAAACTGACAGAAAACCATCTGCAGGCGTCTTATTAGATTTATAGTGGTGCTCCAGCAGACGATCGTTCAGGTACCTTCCTGTTTGTCCGATAAAACAACGATGGCAACATAATGGAATACAATACACAACAGCTGATTTGAACTCAACAAATTTTGTTTTGTGATTCTTATTGCAGTCGTTATACTTCTTCATCGAATTAGTTTTTTACACGAACTTAACAGTTTCTTAGGCTCTGAGAACACAACCTGTACATTGTCCCGAGCCGCTATTTTCTTTAGGCTGTGCGAAACTTGGTGGGTATACGGCATGACAGCTGCATTGCGTTTGTCAAACGGAGGAATTGTGTTGGTGCTAGGGACGGCACGACTAGCTTTTAGGCGCCGCAGTTCACCTTCAGCTACCGATACTAACATATCAGTAGTATAACAGGAGTCGCGACACTTGCTCTTTGAAACTATTTTGCATCACATGGTAGCATGATTTGTCGAGGGCATTATTAAAACACAGCTTGGTGATACTACGTTTTATCAGTTTAGAATGGCAGGAATGAAATGGTAAAAACGTCTTATTAGCCTCGGGTGTGTAACACCAACAGGTACGTACATTTGTGAACAAAAAAGTTACATCTAGGAACCTTGCGGTTCCGTGAACAGGCGTTTCGACAGTGAAAACAAGAGGTTGAAAGCATTTACGCATATTCAATACGATTTCATTACACTCATCCTGGAAAAGCTCCAAAGGGCAGTCTACGAACACAATAAAATCATCTACATATCCGAAGATTTGCATGCAGGTTCTATGCGACGCTAGGCGTCAAGGCACGATCAAACTCCACTAAAAACAAGTCACTTCAAACAGGAGCCAGACATGAGCCAATCCAAAATCCTTTCTTTTGTAAATGAGGATTATTCCATTCAATGAAGCTTAAAGGGGTGGTGCCATCAAATTTTGAGGCTATAACAAGCCTGTTGTGGGTTTCCTCTGTATGCAAGGACACTCCACACGTAGGGTCGGACGCAGAACACGTTTAGAATATATTTTAATTCACTTCCAAAGTGTACCTAAATGCTCATTCTCCCGATCGATGCCCATCGCTAGCGCATCAAAACTGACGTAGCACTATGGGAAGGACAACGAAAGTTGTAGTGACGTCACACCATATCTGTAGTGACGTGAGTGTCCTCGGGACCTCCGTTACCTCCAGAACGTACGTACCGGCAAAGCATCGGTTGCTACATCACTTGCCGAGTTTCGATTGCTTCCTGGCTAAGTGCTGCGCACCTTCGCGCGAGCCTTGTATGGTCACGTGACCAAGCCTACTACACTTCTACGTCACTGCCCAACTTGGTGCCCAGAAACCGAAACCGAAAGTTGTCCGCATAAATAAGGCGATATTAAATTATTTAGCGAGAATGCGTGAATCATGCTTCCTAGAGCTATTAGAAACGCTTGCAGCGAAGAACGCGCAAGCCACAAATTTGGTGGCACCACCCTTTTAAACAAAGGTAAAACAGAAGCATTTCTAAAAACCACTGATGGCGACACCATCTTCACAGGAAAAATTTAACACACCCATACTCATCAATACATTCTTCGGCGCATCGTAACAGTTCGTGACGTTTCAGCTTCGCTGGTTAACCACCCATACGGAGCGCTTGGATTTTACTTCTCACGTGTCTGTTTTAGTGTACAACTCATACTGTTATGTTAGTTGCCTAATTTATACTTACAGTTATTTCACCTGAAACGTGCAAGAGAAGCACGAAGTTTAAACGGAGGTATGCACGCGCCAAATTTCACGTGGTGCGGCTGAACCAGTTTCACTGCGGGCGTTTTCCAAGCGTCGTTGAAGTAGGTCTCGCGGCTTGGGGAGCCCTCGATAAGAAGGTTGCCGCGTGCGCAGCTCCGTTCCGTCGATAGCTCAGTTGGTAGAGCGGTGGACTGTAGAGGTATTGCTCATGCGGGCATCCATAGGTCGCTGGTTCGAATCCGGCTCGACGGAGTTAATTTTTTTTGTGGCCATTTGATCATAGCATCCGATTTTTCTCTCCATAAATTAAAAGGTTACACTTATGTAATAGTTGCTTCCACAGTACCTTCCCGGAATATACGCACCGCAATATGTCCTTCGCAGGTAAAAGTCGCTATAGCTGCACGACGCAGCTCAATATCAGGTACAAGAGTGTTTGCTAAAAATGAAACGTTTGTGGCATTCTTTCAATATTAGCGATTTTGCATTATATAGACATACAGCGTGCGTTTTTTTTTCATACAATACAGGTCATGCATTACACATTCGAAGAACGCTTTCTTTAGCAGCCAGAAAAAAATGGGCGTGCAATTAGTACGCTGTTCAAGATAGCACAGTTAGGTCTCATTTCAACTTGCCTAGGTGTCATTTCAACTTAAAATGAAGCTCATTGACATTATGACATATCAAGTCCTCGCTACCTTCCTCTTTTTTCTCTTTCTCTCTCTTGGCATATTAGGTGACTACTTGTCGAGGTACAAATATAATTTATGAATAATTAATTAAACTTCATTAACAAAAAATAGTAGTGGCTACTCCAACGTACTAGGTTTAAATCGAGTAACGTGCGTATAACATTTGTGCATATGTTTAACGTCATTTCGTAACGTTTCGCTGAACAAAAAATTGCACCACAGTCACCTTCCCTCCGCATGGTTCGCATGACATTTGATTCCCATGGTACATGGGATCTGCCGAATTTTTTTAAATCTTGCAGCGTGATAGCTCGCGCACCCTGTATATGCGATATGGGGGAAGGCCTTCTTTGAAATGGCAACGCTAGCTGACATTTTGTGCGAACTCTCTCCCACCTCCACCTGCACTTCGCTCATTATTCGTCTACCCCGACCCTGCCTTTGCGGGAGGCAGTTTCGTGACTGCGAGCCGCTAGCTGCGGTGAGCTTGAGCCCCTGCTTTAGACATAGCGGAAACTGCCTGTAAGTTGAGATATTCATTATGGAATTTCAATGGCGTGTTTCCATATCCTAAACATTGCTTTAGCGGAAATTCGGGTAACCTCCACATGCGAGCGTGTCACGTGATTTTAGCAGGCACGTCACGTATGGTACCAATGGTAGAGCAGCAGGTCGCTGTCCACTTTGGTTCTGGCTATAATGATGTTGGCTAAATAGTAAGAACCAAAAAGCCGCACGGTGTGGGTCTCAAGCCTGCCTGGGACACGGGCTCACAACGCACATAGGTAAAATACCGGTACCTATGCAACGCCCGGCAAAACCATCTCGTTCATTGAAATTTTGCGGCGCTGCTATTACGTCATGATGGACGTTTCGGATAATGGGACGTGACTCTCACGCCTGTAACGACTACCGGAAGTTCGTCTATGGCGCTCTTTATGATATGGCAACTCGCCGCACCGAGCGCGAAGGAAAGGCGGCGGTTTCGTTACGTCAGACTGGAAGTACCCATATCTTACTGTTTAAAGTGAAACTACTCTGAGTTGCTCTGGACAACATTGCCCCCTTTTCTACGTTCAGTTTCCTCGTCCTGCAAAGCAATTCGTCGGCCAATTCTTAGCCCTTGCCTCTAAAACTCTGGCTGCTCCCCGAAGGAAAACGAGCTTATTAATCGCGCATTTATTTACAGGGCGTAGAAAGTTTTTATGTGAGAGAGGCACCTGACTATGGCGGTACGTTGTGCTCCATCTCGGATGTCGGAGATAAATGTATTCAGGAGGCGCCTTTTGTCCGTGCTCGTAGATATCGAAGGGCCGAGATTATGAGCGGGTAATGGACCGAGTTATAACGTGACCATGTCAATGGTGGTGTATGTCATACTCCAATGCTCACAGCGCTACGTTTTTAAAAAAGAAAAAAAAAAGAGAAAAAATAGATGGTGCTTTTTTGAGCCGTGCAACTGAGGCTAAAGCCTCATCAAACGCGGAAAGTGACCGTCGGCGTCAACAGGAGTGACTCAAAAAATCACAATCACGTGCTGATGTCGTCATGAGATGTCATCAGGACGTCACAGATCACGAAAATTTGCGACATCCTAAGGAAGTTATCATCACATCGTCACATCGCGCCGTCATCACATGGCATCGTAGCTTCTTCAGACGTGGTAGAGTGTACTAGAACAGGAGAGGGCTCGGAACGGCCGCAGCGCCAATGTACAGAAAGTGAAGCCCAAACAGCGTCAATCCGCCTGTAGAGTTGCGATTGGTAGTCTGCAATGTGTCGTCGTTTAAAGGGCCCCTCACCAGCCTCTTAAAACTACAAAAATTTCCCATTTCCCGCTAAAGGGAACAATATGTGGATGCGAAGCAGCGGGGAGAGGGTTAGCTTCAGCGGGAGAAACGTCGCCGCTCCCGTTTCGCGGCAGCGGCCCGAGCACTTATCGCGGCGCTGCACAGGTGAGAGAATGAAGCGCGCGCGCTCCCTCATGTTCATGCCGCGGAACTACCATGGCGCCCCCCAGCGGAGTATGCAGCTGTCACACCACCTGCCGTGCGCGCCGCTCCATAGAGTACAGGATTCCTAGAGGAGAGAAAGGGGGGAGCGTAGGAGAGGAGAGAGAGGGGGGAGGGGACGTGCATGCGCTGTGAGGGTGTGGGACGCGGGCGCTGCTACGTAGAGTAGAGGATTCCTAGAGGAGAGAAATGGGGGGAGCGTAGGAGAGGAGAGAGAGGGGATGTGAGACGCGGGATGCGGGAAGGAGGGACGGACAAAGCCCCCCGCAAGCACATGCAAGCAAGATCAACGAATGGAGTCAACGTGGGTGACAGGCACCACCGGTAGTGCGTGTTATTCTTTGCTTGCACCCACCACCTGCATAGCCATTGCTAAGCAGCCACTCTGGGCTCACGACCATGACTCTAGAGAGTGTGGTGGTGGTTGACGGCCTTAATGTACTGCAGTGTTCTGGTTCGCACAGTGGGTCCTTCCCCACTTCATGAAAGTAACCGGACGAGGGACGCGGGAGGGAGGGATAGACAAAGTCCCCGCCATAAGATGCTTCGCATCTAAAAAACCGAGCGCGTTTGTCTCCTGGCGTTTCTCTTCTTTCTTGGGCATTTCGTGACGCAGGAGAGTGATTCCCGTGACGTCTATAGTGTACAGTCGAGCTCAATATAAGTTGCAACACGCTGGCGGTGATTAAGGTGACCTGAAGCCTGAACAAGGACATCGACAAACGTTAAATTGGTTCAGAAAGTACCGCTAACTGGTTGAGTTCAATTCACCAATTTTTTTTCTATGTAGGTGCCGATTTGCAGTGTTGGCGCCATTTTGAGCACAGATAGCGTGTTGCAACTCATATTGAGCGCGACTATACATGCTCTCGATTGGTCCATATACGCGAAATATCAGATGTGAATTGTCTCCTGCACCGCTTTGCCATGCAGCCGCCCATCCGTTCTTCCCATAGAGTTTCATACAGTAACCTAGAGGGAAAACTGTGGCTGTACCCCCCATGGGAATGATGGGAAGTACAGGCTTCGGATTGGATAGCGTTAGCTAGCGAACCGTCTGCGGATCTTTTTAGACAGTTTCAGTTTCGTTTCAGCTTGGGTATTGGTGTGTGGTGCAAAGCATTCAAGCAATGTCTTTGTTGTTCAAAGAGGCTGAAGACCGCTTGGTCTCTTGGTTTGCTGCGACGTTGCAGCTTTAGAGTTTGTATTTAACAGTTTTAGCGAAGCGTCGTGCACTCACCGCGGCGCGTAGATGTAGCGTCCCATGCCAGTGCAGGATATCGCATGGAGTTCATGTTTTTTCACTAGCGCGTCTTGCCGAAACTCGTTCAAGTCGACTGCAAAACAGACGGTGAAGCTAACTAGATGTACCGTCATGCTCCTGTGACTCGTCTTCACTTCAAAACAAGAGATGCGTTGGGGGCAGGCCGATTGGACAGACGCACCTGGAATAGCAGCAGACGGTGCTTTAAGTGCTTCTCATTCAATACTGTACTGTTATTTCCATAAATAGATAATGCGTACTTTCGAGTAAAAAAACAAGCGTGTCTGTCTTCAAGTGTTGTCAAAAATAGTTCATTATATTCAGGTGCTAATCTGGAACACAATGCCAGAGCAATTCATACCCTGATAGTTAAACTTGTCCAGGTTTCACTTCCATCTCACTGTCACGGAAACTTTTTAAATCCGAAACATTTCTTTGCGTACTGCCAGCACTTTTGCGTTTCTATCTATCTATCTATCTATCTATCTATCTATCTATCTATCTATCTATCTATCTATCTATCTATCTATCTATCTATCTATCTATCTATCTATCTATCTATCTATCTATCTATCTATCTATCTATCTATCTATCTATCTATCTATCTATCTATCTATCTATCTATCTATCTAGCAGCCTACGTCTGGTTGCTCTCGTGATCGTCTCCTTAACTTGAGGTCGACCAAAGTTAGTATGGGAGGGTAAGAGCATTTGACGAATATGGTTGGCTGGTCGTGACTTCAATAAGTTAAACATCCCGTCGCGTACATCATCAAACTGATTTCTACACTCCCCTACGTCTGTAAAGGACCTCAATAAAGTTGCTCTCTCTCTCTCCAGACACGTGTGGCTCATACCCGTATACCACGGGCCGCAATATGCAGGTATGTGCCGCAGGTGTTTGACAATTTATATCTACACAGGAATGGAGAGGACAGACATGGGTAATTTAAATGCGAGAGCGTTAAAGGGGTACTGACACAAAAACTTTGGCCTCGCGTTTTTTTTGCTGCAATGTGTTGCTGGGGCCTGTTAGTCATAACACGGCACCTCGTTTGATGCAGCACGCGACGGATGTTTAATTACAGACTCCGCATTACCGACCAGTTTCGGTTTGAGAGAGCTCGAAAAACGACAAGCCGCCGGGTGCAACTATCACCACCTAGCGTGCGCAGCTCTCGATCACCTCAGCACACGGAACTGTGACGCACTTCCGCACGGTCCGTAACAAGAAGTCCTTTCGAATAGGAAATGGGACAGCAGTGTCGCCAAACACAAAACTTTCACCGCGTGCGCCGCGGCCACGGACTCGCGACCAGCCGGAACCAAAGCTCAATTTTGCGGAGCGACGACAGCGCCGCGCTGCGGCTCTGGAGGCAAGCGCTGGTGAAATTGGGAATAAAGCGCGGCAGAGGGCGCGGCCGATTCAGCCCGTTTCCCTGAAAGCCGACAGCGGCGGCACGTGTTCGCACGCGGTCTTCGGTCGGTGTGGGGAGCTTAGACGTTGTGCCGTGAGCTTGGCACGCTAAACCGAGAGGCTTGCTTTGCGAAGCTGCATTTTCGCGATGGCAGAAGCGACCCCACGTAAGCGAAAGCGAGGTCCGAAGTATTGCTGTTTGTCACAGCAGTGCACACAGTACCAAAGGCACGCGATCCACCTGTAAAACTGTACGCTTCCCGGACAAGTCGTACGAGAGAACGTACACAAGCGTGGATCACCGCAGTTAAAGGAATAATGTTCTTGCTCTGTCTCGCCTTCCGTTTTGGCTGACTCAATCCTTCGCTTGAAATCGTTTGTTTCGACTACCTGAATCCCGTAACGCGGCGCGTGCATGCAACGACTGCAGTTGTGATTGCTCGCCGTCTCGCACTTTTACATCCAATTACAGTTGTATCTTGAAGCAACTTTGTGTTTTGATTCCTTGTGTTCGTGAGACCTAGCTGTCGTTGTTGGATGTTCACGCTCACATACGTCATACCGCGGTTAGCGTTGCGGTGTTGGTTGCTCTCAAATGAACGCCGCAATTGTCAAAGGTTCGCCGCCTGCAGTTCACGCGTCGGGAAGGCTGCATCATCGCGCCGGAACGAACGCCTGTGCATTTTAAGCTAACTTCACATCGTTTTGCTGGTTTGTTCTGTTTTTGTCGCTTTTTTAGGGTGGTATATATTTAAGCCGCTGAATCTAACTGGCACTTAATTCATGAAATGTAATTGCCACCTTCGGAGATTGTGCGGTTTTCTTTCACGCCCACCCGTGCATTGCTTCCAGTGTGCGTTTACGGGTGCGCTTTGCGCGAGCTCGTCGCGCACACGATACCACATCGCGCCTGAAATTCGACACTTCTCACACTGAGTCGCGTCCGCGCAGGAAGTCTTACACACCTGTAAAGTCAATATTCTCATAAAAAGGGAGTGAAAGCACGAAGCGAGAAAAATAAAAATAAAGCTAAGCTAGGCGAGCTGCCTCGTGGCTAAGTCGGCGGGTGATGCTCCAGCGGCACGGAGGACATGACTGGAACCTTCTCAGGTTTTTTAGTGCCATAGCTGTGTAATCTTTGTTTCTCTTTTTTTTCCCCTTCGCGAAAGTTCGTTCACTACAGTACGCGTTTGCCACTGCCAACATGCACATCTAAACAACAATCACACGTTTTTCATAGTCGACAACGTGGAACATCGATTAACGTGATTAACGAACTTTTCTCCTTTTTGATTACGTTCGCTTTTCGAAGTGCCTCTACAGCGGGTAGATCCTTTTCAAGCGTAACATTGCGAAGCGCTGCGCGTGCGCGGAAGCGAGAGGAAGCGCGGCGGAGAGAAGGGAAAACGCGCAACGTGTATTCCCAGTTTCTATTTTTCTGCCAGAGATGGCGCTGCCTGTCAAGAGTCGCAGCGCCACTGAGCGATGCTTTGGGAGCCTATACTGCCGGAACAAACACGGCAAAAGAAAAATGGCCGCTATGACGTCATTCTAACTTATTGCAGCGTGGTCACGTGAGGGAAGTAGGGGGGGGAGGGTCACCGAGGGTCACCTCTGATGGTGTCAGTAGAGCGACGGAGTCGATCGCTCACGCAAACTTCAAAATTTATTTAAAATACCTTCCAAGCTATATTCGCTGTTGATATTTTGCACATTATATACACATGTTCACGGGAATCGAACCCGCGGGCTGTCTCGGCCGCGAGATTTTGTGTCAGTACCCCTTTAAGAAAAAAATCACGCCATATCCTCGAAGTGAATGATGATGAGTGGGCGAAGCTCCGGAGGTAATCTGGGAAACCGTCAATCCCCGTAAATTTTGTCCACTCGATCATCATACAAAGACCGGACACACAAACGCGGGGGTGTGGTGTGATTATACATAGAGTATATACACAATGTTTCATTATTTACATATTGATAAAGTATATACACAATGTTTTATTATTTACATATGAGGTAGATGATGATTTTGTTCAAGAGCTCTACGGACCACAAGGAGGGGGTTCCCCTGATTTTGTTTTCCTCATCAGCGTCATCGTCATCGTTATCACGTGTAGTGGGTACATTCCACTTTACTGGAACGTGCTTATTCTTCATGTTCATCAGGCGTCATCGTCATCTTTATCACGTGGAGTGGGTACATCCCACTATACGTGGCTACCTATGCCACTACTACTACATACTACAAAGGAGGGACAGACCCGCACCCTGAGGAGCTTCGCCCCTAAAACTGACAACGGCAGCGTTGACCCGACGAATGCCAAGAATAGGAATCAGAGTCCCAGCAGGAATCGAAACCAAGCAATCTGCGTGGCAATTGAGTATTAAGGCGAAAGCCTTTAATGTCTCATGCTCACGTCCGTCGTGCGTCCGTCCGTCCGAGCCCTGGCACGACGCCAGGTGGCCGCCGGGGATGCGCAAACGGACGCCGGTCGCGTCGGACTCTACAACGCTCGCGCTTTGCTTGCGTAGCGCCGCTGTGCCCAGCGTTTGGAATCATTCTCATCGACGCCGTTTCAATGTACACAGGTGTTCGCGGAACACACTTTGGAATTTACAAAGGGTCCGTCAATTTAAGCACTGGAACACGGATGGCGTTTGCGCGATGCGCAAAGCGCGAGAAAAGACGAACGCATGTGAACGGAGGAAGATTAGTCTCACGTCTCGCTGCCATTCGCGCTAAAAAAATTAAAAAAAAGAAAACACGCACACATTCGGTTTGTGTGGTATCCCACTGAGAGTGTAAAAGAAAAAAGACATGGCATAGTCAGTCAAATGGCCGCACGCTTTCGCCGTACACACTTTGGAATGTACAAAGTGTCCTCCAAATTTTCTACCACAGAGCCACGTCAACTCCCGAAACTGCTTTGGAACAAGACCCTGTGCCGGTGTAATGTTGGCGAAATGTCAGTTGTGTTTGCAGTGCTGGCTATGTAATGTTCAAAACATTACATATGTACCCCCTATCATGAAGGAGTCATGTCGGGTTAACGTCAATCGTACACTTAAGCGCCATCCACTGTAGTTGGTCTACGTAGCACTATCCAGGGCTACCACTTTCGCAAGCACTAGCGCTACATATCAGCTTACCGCTTCTGGTGTTGGTGATAGCCATGTTGCTGTTGGCATCGTTACTGTAAACAACTGGTAATATGAAACGTATGTGTACAACGCTTGTACATATCTTAAGCGTAATTTCATAACGTTTCGCTTACAAAAATTTCTAACAATTACAACCCAGTCACCTTACCTCCGGATACTTCGCATAACATCGATTCCACTGGTACTTGGGATCGGCCGAATTTTGCAATAAGTTTTGCGTACAAAAGAAGTAAGTAAGTTTCAATTGGAAAAGAAATCATATAACTGTGTGTAACACTCGTCAAACAAGCGTCGCGAATCTCAAGAACGTAATCCATCTGAAGAAGATCCGAAGCCTGTACTTCCCATCATTCCCATGAAGGAAAGAAGTGTAAATTTAAGGGCTCGTTTGCTTTGTTAAACACAATATTCATGAAAACTAACAAAAACACCCATGGTGGTACAAGCGCCCCTGAAGGAAGCCCGCATAGACACTCGCGTCAGATTCCCCTCTAGGTAAGGTGGGGCAAAATGAGACAAAATTTTGAAAATAGAGAATATTTATATTTATTTCGCTCGCTGCCATTACACATTAATGCAGAAACTTTCCTTTGGGTACAAGGCATGAGCTACATAAATATGACCATGCTGCCGCCGTTCAAAAGCTTATTTAAAAAATAAATATCAAATGCTCCAGATTATAGGTGTGCACGGGCTCCGGGTAGCCCGAAAGCCCTGAGCCCGGCCCGGCCCGCGGGCCGGGCTCGGGTATGCCGACGTCTTCCCAACTCGGGCCCGGGCCGGGCTCGGGCTACCCATCTCGGGCATCGGGTGGGCCGGGCCAGGTGCAAAGCCCGCATCAAACCAAAAATATAGACGTTGTGCCGGAATTGTTTTCTAGCACATAGCGATGAGCACACAAGATCACCTTTGTGATTATTGATCCATGCAATCATCCTCTTGTTCTGCACCACACATACTAAACTTCTGAAAGAACAAGGAGTCTATTTTTTCCAAGCTTGCTATGCTTGCGAAAACATATTCGCGATTCCGGCTACCAGTGCGAGCAGCAAACAGAATTTCAGTTCAACGGGATATGTGATGCAGGAGAACCGCACTTCACTGAAGTCCGAATCACTGCACAGCTTGTTATTTTTACACAACTTGTAATCTGTGTATAGACGCTAACATGTGTATTTTGCATATGTTTAACTTTGATATGTTGAATAAAATGCCACATGATCAAAAAGTGATATCCTGACTCCGCAGCAAACTTGCATAGTGTCGGGCCGGACCGGACCCGGGTTTGTGTTTTTGTACGTCGGGCCGGGCCGGACGGGCTCGAAGCCCTTTAGGGTCGGGCTCGGGCGGGCCTTCGACGCCGTCAGTGGGCCCGGGCCGGGCTCGGGCTTGAAAATTAGGCCCGTGCACAGCTCTACTCCAGAAATCTCATTTTGCCCCAACCTGCCGGGAAAACGAGACGCTGCGTGGGGCAAAATGAGGCAGTTTGAAAAAAAATTCATCCCTTCAGTTCTTGCAGTAGAAGGACTTGAAATTCACTCCGTGGGCCCTTAAGGGAAAAAAAAGGGAAAGAAAGGGAAAAATTGACATAGCCCAAGTACCATGGGAATCGATGTTATGCGAAGCATGCGGAAGCAAGGTGACTGGAGTGTAATTTTTTATTTAGCGAAACATTACTAAATGACGTTAAATATATGCACAAATATTGTACGCACAGACATATGTTCAACATTCTCATACGCTTCATATAACCAGTTCTTTACAGTTGCGTAACGATGCCAACAGAAGCATGGCTATTACTAACACCAGATGCGGTAAGCTGATATGTAGCACTTGTGTTTGCGAGGATCGTAGCCCTGGATAGTGCTTCGTGGACCACCTACAGTGGATGGCGCTTAAGTATACAATTGACGTTAACCCGGCATGACGCCTGCCTCATATTAGTACATATGTAATGTTTATAAATTTAGATAGCCTGCGCTGCAACCAGCATTGACGTTTCACCAACATTACGCCTGCATAGTGCCTTTTTCCAAAACAGTTCCGAGACCTGGCGTGGCTCTATGGTAGAATACCTGATTGCCACGCAGATTGCTTGGGTGCGATCCCTGCTGGGACCCTGATCATTATTATTTGCATTCGTCGGGTCCTTGCTGCTGACATCAGTTTTTCTTAACGCCCTCGCATTTAAATTACTAATGTCTGTCCTCGCCGTTCCCGGGTAGATATAAATTGTCGAACACCTGTGGCGCATACCTGCATGCCGCGGCCCGTGGTATACGGGTATCTGCCAGACGTGTCTGCAGGAAAGGGTTTGACGACGTATGCGACAAGATTTTCACGTTGTTTATGTCATGACCAGCCAGACATATTCTTCAATACCTCTTACCTTCCCATACAAATTTTGGTCTACACCAAGTTAAGGAGGCCATCACGAGAGCACCCAGACGTAGGCGGCTAGATAGATAGATAGATAGACAGATAGATACGTAGATAGAAACGCAAAAGTGCTTACAGTACGCAAAGAAATGCTTCGCATTTAAAAAAAAGAAGGAAAAAAAAGAACACCGGGAACACTGGCGTTCTACGCCACCGCGTGGCTGGAGACGCAGAGGAGTCATTTAACGTGCCACAGATCAAAAGAAAAACAAATATGAAACGGCGTCGGCTTCTGCATTGTGGACACTAACAGCGCGTTGCTCAAATACAAAGACGTGACAACCATGACAGTTGTTAGTTCACGCTTGTCCTGTGTATAACTATGCGTTCTTTCGAGCGTCCTTCTTTCTGCTGCAGCGCCGCGCTGAAAATTTTGACTCACTCGCCCAATAAAGTGTTTTCCTCCTCCTTGTCGTTCCTCGTGCAACATTTCAACTTCTTGCTATCGCAATCATTGCTTCGCCCAAGAGGCGGAAATGTGACTTTTTTAGGGGCGAAGCTTCTTAGGTTGTGGATCGTTCCCTCCTCTGTAGTAGTAGTAGTAGTATGTATGTAGCCAGCTCTAGTTTTAAGAATTGCTCACTAGATGGCGTTGTGTGTATATGTCCTTGGAAATAATATCACTAGATGGCGTTAGTGGTTTTCGTATAGTTGACGCTTAAAGAGGATAGATGGCGTTGTTATAATTGAGATCGTCGGGCCAACGCTGTACTCGGAGTCGAGCACCGCGTCGCAAAAAAAGCAAAAAAAGAACTAAGAGAGATATCTCGAGGCACCGGTGAGATTCGAACTCACGATCTCCTGTTTACTAGACAGGCGCTTTAACCAACTAAGCCACGGCGCCGGCGAAAGCACCACGTTTTAGGAGCGCCACCATTCGGAGTATTCCGCATAGAGTCATAAAAAAAAAGAACTAAGAGAGATGTCTCGAGGCACCGGTGAGATTCGAACTCACGATCTCCTGATTACTAGACAGGAGCTTTAACCAACTATTTTTTTTCTTTATTGCCTTTTACAACCACAAACAAAAGGATCACATACAGAATATATACACTTTATAAAAACACCAGCTTCAGCTTTGCCAGTGCGAGTAGTTTAAAAAGGCGATATGTTGGGCGAGTTGGTTTTTCCACAAGGCGATATGTTGGGCGAGTTGGTTTTTAGCTTCCATATTTTACAGCGCGAGAAGACACCACAGAAAGGAAGGCACACAAGACACACGGAGTTTAAAAAGGCTTCACAGAAGCCAATTGATCAAGTACAGGTAGCCACTCGGGAGGTTCAGTCTGTGCTTTGAACAAGTCTCGTGTGTACAACATACTCTCAACAAAATAGTCTCTTGCTGAGTGAGGCTCTATACTAACATGTCGGATATCCATTCTGGTTTTCCATACACTATGCATGCAAAGCAACATTAGCATGTCACTCGGCGCTTCCCCTGTACCCGCACATGGAAGAAAGCGAATTCCGAAAGGGCTCATAGGTAATTCTTTTTAAATGCGAATGCATTTCATAGTCGGGCTATGTCAGGCGTCCGGCGTTGGCGTTGGCGTTGTCCGCGGAGGAGGAGGAGGAGGATAGGTTGAGGAGGTGTGCGCGCCGGCAGGTGTTAGATGTGAAGCATCTTATGGCGAAGCTTAATCCGGTGGTGGTGGTGTGCGTCGTGACCACCCTTACTGCGCATGCGCAAACCCTTTCAAAAAAAAAATAAAAATAAAAAACCTCCTCTTTCCCTCTCTCTCCTCTAGGCATCCCTCCCCGCGGCAACCACACCCCTCACTGCGCATGCGCCTCCCCTCCTCTCTCCCCTGCTACGCTCCCCCCTCTCTCCTCTAGGGCATCCCTGCCCGCGCCGTCCACACTCCCACTGCGCGTCCCACCTCTCTTCTCCTCTCCTACGCTCCCCCCCCTCTCCCTCTCTCGCCTCGCGACGCTGACACAGGCAGCGTCTGCTAGCGAGTTTCTTGGTTGAAAAAACCGACTGCTCGCGCTGCACAACCGTTCACTGGCCACCCCGTATATATGGCAATGAATCTTGACCTCCAAGGTGGTGCCGGTGGGAGATTTCTCCTGTGCGTTGTTGAACAATAAAAATTCGCAGCGTGCGGGTGAACTAAAAGCGGACTGCGGCGGAGCTCGGCGGAGCTATACATGAAAAAAAAATTTAAAAAAATAAATAAAAACAATTAAAAAAACAATTAAAAAAAACAAGAAAAAGCAAAAAAAAGGGTGCTGCGCCTTGCTCCCGACCGGGCTGCAGAAATCAGGCGCCTTTTCCTTCTTCGAACCACAACCACCATATATAAATGGAGTGAAGCGCGCGCGAAATGCATTCGCATTTCCTCACGATTCCCTTCGGGGAGGTGGGCGCATTTTTTTTAGTGTCCGTTGTAGAACATCCCACAGGAATACAGCATCGTGGCAGTCGAGGAAAATATGCTCTACTGTTTCCGGTTTTCCGCATATTAAGCAGTTCACTGACCAGGGTACAAAGAGCCCTTTACTTTGTAACCATGGCAATACAGGGAGACTGCCGGTGTGTACCTGAAAAAAGAACGTTTTGACTGAGGGCCTAACCGGCATTCTTTTAACACGCTTTAACACATCGCGCTCAGGACCCAGCCTGTACGGAGCTCGATAGAATGGTACTGGCAAAAACACATCGCGAAGATCACGATACAGTTTCTTTTTGGTGACATCAGACAAGTATTCATAAGAAAATCATTCCTTGAGCAGGCGTGTTGACGTAACCACTTCACGCAAATAAGGACTCAGCGGTCCAGCTTCAAAAGAAAAAGACGACACAACGAAATCGGGTAGGGGATTCTGCAATCGCGCTTGGATCACAGTTCTCAAAAAAATATCAGTTTGATCCCGAACAAAAACGAATCTGCTCACCAGCTGTTTAAAGAACAGATGCAGTAGCCCTAGACCACCATTTTTCACCTTATGAAATAAATTGCACCGGCTCGTGCGCTCCCACTGCGATCCCCATATGAAGGTCGCGAATACTCGGTGCATTTTCTGAACCGAAGTTCGGGTCATGGTTAACACTTGCAAAACATAGAACACTTTGGTAATCAAAAAAAACATTGCAAACGGCCGCTCTTGCAAACATTGAGAAATTGCGACCACCCCACTTATTGGTACAATCTTGGATGCGTTTGTTTTCCTCAGACCAGTATTCCGTAGCATTGCGGTAATGATCTAAAGGAACGCCGAGGTACTTTCCAGGCGTGATTTTCCAATTCATATTACAATACACTTCGGTTGTGCTTTGCCAGTTACCGTGCCAAAAGCCAAGGCACTTTGGCCAACTGATTGCACGACCCGTTGCTGCGCAGAAATCTGTAGCTATCGTTACAACTTCTTGCACACTTTCTTTGTCAGTTCAGAACACGGCAATATCATCAGCATAGGCTAGTATTCTGGTTTCACTGCTCAAAAACGTATACCCTCTTATACTAGGGCTTGCAACCAAACGTAAAGAAAAGGGCTCCAAGTAAAGCGCGAAAAGGAGAGGCGACAGAGCGCATCCTTGTTTCACGCTCGAGCGAACAGGAATTGACACAGTTTTTTCTTTGTTGATTACCAACTTAGCCGTACAGTCACGATACACCATTTTAACACATTCAGTAATCACAGATCCAACATTCACATGCTCCAGCAATAAAAACAAAACTTCGTGTACAACCTTATCAAACGCTCTATGCAGATCTAGCTGAATCATGGCCACGCGGTCGTGCATTACATCACAGCATTCCAGGATACTTCTGGCGATGTGTATATTTGTGAAGATGGTTCTCCCCTTAATACCACATGTCTGATGTGCGCCAACAAGGGATGTGGTGACACTTTGGGGTCGTCTAGCTAACACCTTCATGTATATTTTGTAGTCGGTGTTGGTGAGACTAATGGGCCGGTAGGACTCCACTGAAAGTAGCTTTGCAGGATCATCAGTTTTGGGGATTAAAAACTGCCAGGCCTGCGCAAAACGTGCAGCACAGCCATAGCGAAAGCTGGGAGACAGACCTTTAGCCTTTTTTAAACACTCTTGGGGCAACTACTACAAGCCCACTTGCATGATACCCACTACGCCATAAATCATCATTATTTTTGTGTAGTGGGGAAGCGTCTACTATGCCATTATTCGTCATTCTTCGGAAAAGCGCAGTCCTAAATGAGTGAGGCGCCTGCTTCTCGTAGCATTTTGTGATCACTCGATGTAATGCCACCGCCATTTCTGTCTTAAAACATTTGTATATGGCAGCACCCAGCCCATCCGGCCCCGGTGACTTGCCGTTACTTAGAGCGTCTATAGCTGCTTCAATTTCCGCCACCGTAATTTCTGCTTCTATTAACTCCCTATCAGAGTCTTCTAATTTTGGCATAAGGGCCAGAAAGTCGTTTTTGAAGCGCTCGGGGTCACTAATTTTATTGCTGAGAAGTTCAGTATAGAACTCAACAAATGCAAGATTTATCTCTTCACGGTCTCGGGTAATGTGATTGCGATACCGTATTTCAGATATCTCTTTGTTTGCTGCATGTTTCTTTTCTTCGCTCAGCACTCGCTTAGTGGGCGTTTCGCCCATCCACAACCGTTCAGTGCGTGCTCTTATCATTGCTCCGCGGTACTTATCTTCGTCGATGATTTCGAGCTTTGCTTTCACCTCTTTTATTTCTGTTTTGAACTTTCCCGGCACTTCATTTTCTACGCTTAACATATAGTCCAGTTCACTTTGTAACTGCTTTTCTTGTTGCCTTTCCTTATGACGCAATACACAGGCTCTTTCGATGGCACCCATCCTAACGTCACACTTAAACTGCTCCCACATAGAAATGAAGTTGGTTACCAAACGAAGGGCATTCGACAGACATTCTTTTGTTTTCTTGACAAACACTTCATCTTGCAGCAGCTTTTCATTAAATTTCCACAAAAACCAATTAAACTTCGCAGCCTTACGTTTTTCACCTATGGTAACCGTGACCAAACAATGATCACTAAAACTAAGATGCTGCGTCTCATAGGAAGAGCACAGTGGTACCAACTTTGCCGACAAGTATATTCGGTCCAACCTCGCATGGGAATGACCTTGGAAATGTGTGTACCATGCCTGGCCCTCTCGCGTCATTACGTAAGCGACGTCCTCCAGCTCTCTCTCGGTCACTATTGCGTTCAACAACTCGGCGCTTCTGTCACGCACATTGAGGCTCGTCGTTTTTATCTTCCACTCTACAGACACAATTAAAATCCCCTAGAAACACGACACTTCTTTCTGTTTTCAAAAACCCCTCAATCGCCCCAGTGAGTGAGTGGAACAACTTTATTGACGATCCGGCATAAAGGGGGGGAAGGGGTAGCGGAATTAAAGCGAGACACTAGCGTGCTCGGACGTCCCGGAGCAATCGCCCTAAAGAATTCTTCCCGATCGTGCGTTCTGTTTGGTGCATAAATGCACACAGCGCGCCAAGGCATTCCAGAAAAAATAAAGTCACACACCACAAGCCTACCACTATCGCAGGTGGGACACGTTTTCAACAATCGCAATGCTGCTACGAATGAAAATGACGCAACCTCCTGACCGCCCCACAGCATGACAAAAGCATACATTGTATCTAGAGCGAAAGTTTTGAACCATTTGCTCTGTTTGTTCTTCACTTTCCATTTTAGTTTCTTGTGCAGCCAGAAGGTCGACGTCACTTTCCAAAAGAATACGACTAATCTGGCATTGCCTCCTGCGCGAACACAGTCCCCTTACATTCAACGTCGCAACGCGCATGCTGTTTTTAAAGTTAGTCGCCATTTCATAAGGGTTGCTCGGCCGGGTGTCCTACTCACAACGCAGCAGTGGTCTGGTCCTCGCGGAAAGCCTCTGGAACGTCTCCTCCGCTAAGCCGGAGGCGTTTTTGGGGTCTCCCCGCGGTCAGGCGGCAGGTTTGGCCTTGGTTTGAAGGTAGGCCGCCACCCCGTCGCTGTCTTTGTTGAAGGTTCTCCGGTGCCTGACGTGGCCACGTTTTCGGTGCTGTCAAATGCCTCACGAGCCCGCTTTGTAGCGATGCCTCCGGCCGCGGTCATGTCGACGTCTGTTGCTCCCGGGTCGACCTCTCGCACATCTGCCGATGAAATGCTCGCGGCTTTCGCGTCGTCTTCTCCTGCTGCCGTCTCTGCCTTCGTTCCTGGCACAACGCGGGGCTTGTCGCCTTCATTGGTCCCTTCCTGTGCGACTCCTGAAGAAAGTTCAGGGGGCGTTACAGGGACTTCCGCGCTTCCGTCTTCCCTGCTCGCTTCTTCGGCGTCCGCGGCGTCCATCAGGTGCTCAGACACTACGTCTGTTCGGCTTGGTCCGGATAACGCTGGCGTATGACCGCACGCAGTGGGAGTCATCGTGGCCATAGCGACGACAGACCCCACAACGCGGCACGCGGCAATCCCGTCGAATGTGCCCGATGCCACGGCATCGGAGGCAGAGCGGCGCTCTGCCAGGAATGACGACGAGCGCCATGTCTTCCGCAACCCGTAGTTGGTGTGGCAGGTCGTCCACGGAAACGCCCACGTGTAGCTTCAGCGTAACCGAGCGGGTGGTTGAACCTTTGTTACTGCAACCCTGGACCTTTCCACTTGTCTCTGCTTATTTCGGTTGCTTTTCCGAAAGGCGACAAGGCAACTCGCACATCTTCGTCCGGCACGCCATGAAGCAGCCAGTATAGCTTCAGCCGCACACCATGGTCACGGGGGTCAATCACCATACAGCGGTGGTCCTTGATGTCGAATGACTCCGCCGCCAACACCTTTTGCCTTCATCATCCTTGAACGTCACTGCCCACAGGTGATTCATTTGGTATGCCCCAAGGGCGACCACTTCCGGCAGCAGCGAAAGACGAGCAAGGCTGTATCTGACATGCTCCACTCGATACGGTCTGGCTTTTTAATTGCCATGCAAAAAAACCGTGTGCAAAACGGAATCACCTGAAGGCAAATGAGGCAGAACAACCTGGAAATCTTCGCCTGGCTTTTCGGTACACATGATACCGCGGCTCACACTGGCCGCTGAAACCGCCCCTACACGGGAGCACATGATGGCACGTCCGTTCACTGTCGTGACCGGAAGTGGAATCAGCTTTAACCAACTAAGCCACGGCGCCGGCGAAAGCACCACGATTTAGGAGTGCCACCATTCGGGGTATTCCGTTTGGAATCATATAAAAAAAACAACAAAAAAAAAAGAACTAAGAGAGAGGTGTCTGGAGGCACCGGTGAGATTCGAACTCACGATCTCCTGTTTACTAGACAGGCGCTTTAACCAACTAAGCCACGGCGCCAGCGAAAGCACCACGTTTTAGGAGTGCCACCATTCGGAGTATTCCGTTTGGAGTCGTATAAAAAACAAAAAAAAGAACTAAGAGAGATGTCTCGAGGCACCGGTGAGATTTGAACTCACGATCTCCTTTTTACTAGACAGGCGCTTTAACCAACTAAGCCACGGCGCCGTCGAAAGCACCACGTTTTAGGAGTGCCACCATCGGGAGTATTCCGTTTGGAGTCATATAAAAAAAACAAAAAAAGAACTGAGATGTCTCGAGGCACCGGTGAGATTCGAACTCACGATCTCCTGTTTACTAGACAGGCGCTTTAACCAACTAAGCCACGGCGCCGGCGAAAGCACCACGCTTTAGGAGTGCCACCATTCGGAGTATTCCGTTTGGAGTCATATAAAAAACAAAAAAAAGAACTAAGAGAGATGTCTCGAGGCACCGGTGAGATTCGAACTCACGATCTCCTGTTTACTAGACAGGAGCTTTAACCAACTAAGCCACGGCGCCGGCGAAAGCACCACGCTTTAAGAGTGCCACCATTCGGAGTATTCCGTTTGGAGTCATATAAAAAACAAAAAAAAGAACTAAGAGAGATGTCTCGAGGCACCGGTGAGATTCGAACTCACGATCTCCTGTTTACTAGACAGGCGCTTTAACCAACTAAGCCACGGCGCCGGCGAAAGCACCACGATTTAGGAGTGCCACCATTCGGAGTATTGCGTTTGGAGTCATATAAAAAAACAAAAAAAGAACTAAGAGAGATGTCTGGAGTAGGGCACTGCACGGGCCCGGGCCGGCCCGAAAGCCTGGCCCGGCCCGGCCCGCGGGCCGGGTCGGGCCGGGTAAGTAATTGTTAGATCGGGCCCGGGCCGGGCTCGGGCTCATGAGCTTCGGGCCCGGGCCGGGCCCGGGCCTGGGTCAGGCCCGTATCAGGCCCGACTGTCATACACTGTCGGCAATGGTAAAGAAATGGTATAGCTGAGCAGCACTGTGAAGCAGAGTGAAGCAACGGTGCACTGCCCAGATTAGTGCATATGTGCCCATCGGTATCATGGGAAACATTTCGAGTATGCAGCTACGCTCGCATGCCCGCCGCGCCTGCTTCCGCCTTCGTGACTCTGTAGACTGGTCAACGCGACTACGAAGATACGCATGTTCGGTCGAACAAAACTACGAGACACGCAACCAATGCAACGAATTTTAAAAGACCGAGGATAGACAGAGAGAGGAGGCGTAGGCGCCGCGCCACCACGGCGCCCGTCTCCGTTGGCGAGCCACGGCGCCGCAGCGGCGCCGAACGCCGAACGCGTGATATGTACAGTCGTCAGCAAGCTTAACACGAACGCTCCGACGCGTGACCTGGACTACTTTGACTGATGCCAGCCGCGAAGCGCTTGGCGCTGTTGCCGAGATAATACCTCGGTATGCTTGGATAGTATGTCGGCATGTATGGGTAACATATCTCGGCAACAGAACCCAAAGATACGCGGCGCTAGCGTCAATCAAACTGTTTCAGGACACACCGCTGAGCGTTCGTGTTAAGCTTGCTGACGACTGTACGGCGCACACGGCAGCGTCTTCATCACGGAAGCCAATCGACGCACGCTTCACGAGAGTCACGTGTTTCCTGCAGAAATATCAACTCACTCTCTCTCTGGCTCGACATTTGAAAAGGGGCCAAGTGGATAACCAGAGTCACGGTGCCGAGTGTAGTTCTGCAATTCTGTAAATGAACTGCTCGTTACATTAAGAAAACCTCAGCGTCACCGAGCGTTATTGACGTCGATTACACTGTTCATCGGCACCACCGGCTCTTCAACTGGGCTTGATTTCATAGCCTCATGAGTTACTAGGGCTACTTCATGAGTCGATGACATAACTGTAATTGACTCTGAGGGAAGCTAGCAGTTTTTAAGCTTTCTTCGCTCTACTACAGTCACAAAGCTTTACTATCACAGATGTACAGTGCGAAAGGAAAGTCCAGGACACTCATTTTAAGTTTGTAGACAGAATGTCGTCGTGTTTCGTCAGGTCACTAATTCCCTGATTTCGGTTTAATACGTCCGACTGAATTGCTGTGAATAGGTATTGGTTTCGCGCCTTGTACACTTTTTTCTTTCTTTTTGCATTTTTGCTTTCTCTACCAGCTGTCTTACCGAGCGCCTCTTTTGTAAGACGCAGTGCTAAGGTGCCGTACGTTACCACGCGCGCTTTCGTATTAATCTTGCGCTTTGTAGTGACTTTTCTGTTGCAACACACAAATACAGTTAAAGCTCGATTTAACGAATTTGAGGGGAGAGCCGCGAATTATTTCGTTAAATCTCAAACTTCATAAACCGCAGACGGCATTTCGCGGTACTTAATTCGGTATATTCGATTATATGGTGTAGGCATCCGGAAAGCTACCATGGCATCATATTTGCGTAGCGTAAAGGCGCGAAAAATGAAATAGCGGCCTTAGGAAACGACCGCCACCTCCAGGGTGTATGAAGCAACAAAAATTGTTAGCTTAAAATAAAATTGCTTCTCTCAATAAAGTTGCTTCTCTCTCTGTTACCTCAACAGTAAGGACCACAGGTGACAACATATTTATTTCCCAGCAAAGAAGTCGGTGACCTTGGCTTGCTTGCGTTTTGTTAGCAATGGCCACGCAGTTTAAATTGGACAAAGGTGTTCCGCGATGTTGCCGATTGCTCGCAATCAATAACTTTTGGGGCGTTATCTAAAAATAGACAAAGAATGATCAATTCTCTATCTCATTTTCCGAAAAAAAAGAAAAAAAGGTTTGTTAAATCGGGACGGATCTCGAAATTTGTTTCGTTATATCGAGTTAGTCAAAGTACGGGACCCTACGGGTGTCTGAGGGGGGAATCGGGGCATCTTCGTGAAAGATCAAGAATATTCTACTCAGGCCGCGCTAGAAGGCATCCCGCGCCTACACGCACACGCACCTAGGCATTCGTATGTGTTCTCGTAAGTGCGACTTGCTCGCGAGCTGCACGTTTCAGGTTTGTTAAGCTATAGTTTATGCGGCTCTTTCTCCAACACCCTCTTATATATATTTGGGAGAAATAAGAGTTCGTTTCATTGACTGATGGATTTATTCGTTTTAATTTTATGTAAGGAAATTAAGAAAAATATTCAATTGGCCCTGCTACAGATTTTTAGGTAACCGTAATATGACCGTACTATTGGACTCCCCTGCGTCACAGTTTGTTTTCGGACACGTCGAGTTAAGGAGAGTGACAAGTTGTGCAAGAAAGGTGTACTTCCTTCCTCCTTTAGTCGGAACAAGCGGCCCAGCCTGGCGAACCCTCCCAGGAGTAGTTAGAGCACGTTTTTTTTCTCTCTCTCGTTCCATTGCCCAATAAACCAAGTTTGCAGGATATGTTCTGCTCTATTTGCTCAATAGTCCCAGCTTGTGAGCAATTAATGTAAGCTCGACTATAAATGTCCGCTTTTTTCCACTTTATGTGGGCGCTGTATGTTGTAGTCGTTCTTTGAAATGCAATAATAACATTGCATGGTTAGCGCTGCGTGCATGGACAGCCAGCTGTGCCTCCTCATATATCCCCCCTGCAATTCTTTCGCAAAAGTGTTACGGGCGTAATTAACCGATGGTAAACACAGTACCAGTGAAAATCGTAACACTGTCATAAGTTCTCACAACACTGTCCAGGAACTATCTTGTGCGTGGCTGGTATCTTCACTATAAGCGAAGATTGGACAGCGCCTCGTTTATGCTCAAAAAATAATTTTTTGAAATGGGCCGGGCCGGGCCGGGCCCAAACCTTTCGGGCTCGGGCCGGGTACGGGCCGTATTTAAAAACACCGGGCCGGGCTCGGGCGGGCCTGAGCATGGCGCTTTCGGGCCGGGCCGGGCCCGGGCCGGAAAAAGCCGGCCGGTGCAGTGCTCTAGTCTGGAGGCACCGGTGAGATTCGAACTCACGATCTCCTGTTTACTAGACAGGCGCTTTAACCAACTAAGCCACGGCGCCGGCGAAAGCACCACGTTTTAGGAGTGCCACCATTCGGAGTATTCCGTTTGGAGTCATATAAAACACAAAAAAAGAACTAAGAGAGATGTCTCGAGGCACCGGTGAGATTCGAACTCACGATCTCCTGTTTACTAGACAGGCGCTTTAACCAACTAAGCCATGGCGCCGGCGAAAGCACCACGTTTTAGGAGTGCCACCATTCGGAGTATTCCGTTTGGAGTCATATAAAAAACAAAAAAAGAACTAAGAGAGATGTCTCAAGGCACCGGTGAGATTCGAACTCACGATCTCCTGTTTACTAGACAGGCGCTTTAACCAACTAACCCACGGCGCCGGCGAAAGCACCACGCTTTAGGAGTGACACCATTCGGAGTATTCCGTTTGGAGTCGTATAAAAAAACAAAAAAAGAACTAAGAGAGATGTCTCGAGGCACCGGTGAGATTCGAACTCACGATCTCCTGTTTACTAGACAGGCGCTTTAACCAACTAAGCCACGGCGCCGGCGAAAGCACCACGTTTTAGGAGTGCCACCATTCGGAATATTCCGTTTGGAGTCATATAAAAAAAATCACAGCATATCCACGAGGTGAATGATGGTGAGGTGGGCGAAGCTTGAGAGGTTATGGTTGATGCCGTTTCGTCAGGATCCCGCGGTGCGAGTCGGAGAAGCGGCAGCGAAGCGTGCGCGGCGCCTTGCGGATCCCGAGACAGTGCGCGCAAATGGCGCCGCGAGGCAACGTGCACTCCGAGCAGCGAGAGCAGCGGACCCCGAAAGGCCAGCACGAGCCGCCGCGGCCCTCCGCGCTCGCTGCTTCGCTTCGTCCATGCCCCACCAACGATTCGACACGTACGGCGACGATCCAGGAGACTGAGAGAGGCACTCGATCGCCGCGCACTCAGGCAAAGCGCGAGCAGCAGCCAATCGGAGAGTAGCGGCAATTCGGAGAGTAGCGGCAGAGTAACGCCATCTAGGAAATGAGACGAGAAATGGTCATCTCTTATCATGGCCTCCGAGATGGCAGGCGATACTGGGGGTTACGCGTTACGCCTGACAAGGTTAGACTAAGAGGAGCTTCGCCCCTAAAAAACAAAAAAAAGAACTAAGAGAGATGTCTCGAGGCACCGGTGAGATTCGAACTCACGATCTCCTGTTTACTAGACAGGCGCTTTAACCAACTAAGCCACGGCGCCGGCGAAAGCACCACGTTTTAGGAGTGCCACCATTCGGAGTATTCCGTTTGGAGTCATATAAAAAAACAAAAGAAGAACCAAGAGAGATGTATCGAGGCACCGGTGAGATTCGAACTCACGATCTCCTGTTTACTAGACAGGCGCTTTAACCAACTAAGCCACGGCGCCGACGAAAGCACCACGCTTTAGGAGTGACACCATTCGGAGTAGTCCGTTTGGAGTCGTATAAAAAAACAAAAAAAGAACTGAGATGTCTCGAGGCACCGGTGAGATTCGAACTCACGATCTCCTGTTTACTAGACAGGCGCTTTAACCAACTAAGCCACGGCGCCGGCGAAAGCACCACGCTTTAGGAGTGCCACTATTCGGAGTATTCCGTTTGGAGTCATAAAAAAACAAAAAAAGAACTAAGAGAGATGTCTCGAGGCACCGGTGTGATTCGAACTCACGATCTCCTGTTTACTAGACAGGCGCTTTAACCAACTAAGCCACGGCGCCGGCGAAAGCACCACGCTTTAGGAGTGCCACCATTCGGAGTATTCCGTTTGGAGTCGTATAAAAAAACAAAAAAAGAACTGAGATGTCTCGAGGCACCGGTGAGATTCGAACTCACGATCTCCTGTTTACTAGACAGGCGCTTTAACCAACTAAGCCACGGCGCCGGCGAAAGCACCACGCTTTAGGAGTGCCACCATTCGGAGTATTCCGTTTGGAGTCGTATAAAAAAACAAAAAAAGAACTGAGATGTCTTGAGGCACCGGTGAGATTCGAACTCACGATCTCCTGTTTACTAGACAGGCGCCTTAACCAACTAAGCCACGGCGCCGGCGAAAGCACCACGCTTTAGGAGTGCCACCATTCGGAGTATTCCGTTTGGAGTCATAAAAAAACAAAAAAAAGAACTAAGAGAGATGTCTCGAGGCACCGGTGAGATTCGAACTCACGATCTCCTGTTTACTAGACAGGCGCTTTAACCAACTAAGCCACGGCGCCGGCGAAAGCACCACGCTTTAGGAGTGACACCATTCGGAGTAGTCCGTTTGGAGTCGTATAAAAAAACAAAAAAGGAACTGAGATGTCTCGAGGCACCGGTGAGATTCGAACTCACGATCTCCTGTTTACTAGACAGGCGCTTTAACCAACTAAGCCACGGCGCCGGCGAAAGCACCACGCTTTAGGAGTGCCACTATTCGGAGTATTCCGTTTGGAGTCATAAAAAAACAAAAAAAGAACTAAGAGAGATGTCTCGAGGCACCGGTGTGATTCGAACTCACGATCTCCTGTTTACTAGACAGGCGCTTTAACCAACTAAGCCACGGCGCCGGCGAAAGCACCACGCTTTAGGAGTGCCACCATTCGGTGTATTCCGTTTGGAGTCGTATAAAAAAACAAAAAAAGACCTGAGATGTCTCGAGGCACCGGTGAGATTCGAACTCACGATCTCCTGTTTACTAGACAGGCGCTTTAACCAACTAAGCCACGGCGCCGGCGAAAGCACCACGCTTTAGGAGTGCCACCATTCGGAGTATTCCGTTTGGAGTCGTATAAAAAAAACAAAAAAAGAACTGAGATGTCTCGAGGCACCGGTGAGATTCGAACTCACGATCTCCTGTTTACTAGACAGGCGCTTTAACCAACTAAGCCACGGCGCCGGCGAAAGCACCACGCTTTAGGAGTGCCACCATTCGGAGTATTCCGTTTGGAGTCGTATAAAAAAAACAAAAAAAGAACTGAGATGTCTCGAGGCACCGGTGAGATTCGAACTCACGATCTCCTGTTTACTAGACAGGCGCTTTAACCAACTAAGCCACGGCGCCGGCGAAAGCACCACGCTTTAGGAGTGCCACCATTCGGAGTATTCCGTTTGGAGTCGTATAAAAAAACAAAAAAAGAACTGAGATGTCTCGAGGCACCGGTGAGATTCGAACTCACGATCTCCTGTTGACTAGACAGGCGCTTTAACCAACTAAGCCACGGCGCCGGCGAAAGCACCACGCTTTAGGAGTGCCACCATTCGGAGTATTCCGTTTGGAGTCATAAAAAAACAAAAAAAGAACTAAGAGAGATGTCTCGAGGCACCGGTGAGATTCGAACTCACGATCTCTTGTTTACTAGACAGGCGCTTTAACCAACTAAGCCACGGCGCCGGCGGGAACCCGCCTATTCACATATCGGTTGAATCGCGAGTAGTCTCTGCAGTTCCAGCATTACGATACCTGCACAGATTGCTAAGTACTTGTTGCTGCTTAGAATTGCGGTCACGCAAGAAGGGGATGCGTGCTTGGCGACCGGAAATATTGTCTGGTACGCAGAGCGGACATTTGGTAGGACAACTGAGTCTCGCGGTGAATATTTCTACTGTAGTGAAGAAGAGTGGCCTTAGCGGCATTGGTCTGTGCCTGAGAGGCATCGCCACTGACACGAGCTCATGGTTGCTGCTGTTGGCGGAACGCTTCTGACCACTGCCCGTTCTCCCGCATTTGTTGTAATAAACCTCTTAGCTAGTGGTTGGAGCAAGCGTTGGAGGAGTTGGAAGAGCGGCGCTAGCGTCGTTGGGCGTGATGGAGGGCGCAGTGCGATTCCGAAGTTCAAGGGCGATCGAAACCGAGGAGCCTTCACCAATTGCTGAGCGGTTTATTAGCAGAGTACGCGGGAGAACGGCCAGCGGTCAGCAGCGTTCGGCCAAGCTCATGCCGATGGCGACGCCGCTAAGGCGAAGAGCAATGCCGCTGAGGCCACTCTTCTTCACTACACTACATAGAACTGAGTGATTGCGGTATTTTTAAAATTAAATAGTTCTGGGGACAGTTGTTCCGCAGAGGTGGTTTTTAGGTGCAATTCATTTATATGTGTGACTAGGAGTTTGATACAGTAAGAGTTGTTATCTTTCATGTGCGTACAACCGTACTGAAGGACAA
>JALIZH010019371.1:0-20897 GCA_030522465.1 Rhipicephalus appendiculatus
CAACAATAAATAACAATGTTTAAATAGCAGGCATCTGCGTCAGTTAAACATAGCTGTACCTAACAAAAATGCAAAGCCATAACAATGCTTAAGGGCGAGGCGCTGCGCCAAAAACCGGAAAGATATAGATGTCCTTCCGAGAAGTTAATTTCTTTGTCACCAAGCGAGAAGGACGGGGCTAACGTACTTATCACCAGACTTTAAAATATGAAAAGCCTCAACAACTTCCTTCATGTCCTATCTTTCTACCTCTTTAAGAAATTTGTGCGCACGAATTCAGGGCTGCACACACATCTTTTGCAGTGTTGGGTCAAATGACCTCCCGCGTTGTTCCTAATTGAGAGCGCGTGATCTCTGGCCCCATCGTTAAAAAATCTCTTCTGTCCAGTGTACACTTTTTTCGCAGCCCAGTGGGATTTTATATACAATGCTAGCCGTACATGCTGTGAAACAAGTGGCATGCATCTTATCAGACTTTGGTGCTCTTTCTCTCTGACGTCAAGGAACATAGTTTTGACATCTTGCACGGGACCGAGAATACTACATTAACAATGCATTTAGAAAAAAAAATTATAAACTTTCTTCAGATCAAGTGAAACTCAGTGTATGTAGGGTATTGCCAGTGTCTCTACACCTAGCGTTATTTTTACAGCGAAAGCTGTTGTGAGATCATTACAAGGGCCGATTATGGCGCCGTAGTTGTTGCGCGCCGCCGCCGCCGCCGGTGTCCGTAACCACTATCGCGTCAAATAAGAAAAAAAAAATACCGAGGTCTGAATAGGAATCGAACCCGAGCCCCTCTGCGTGGCATGCCATTACTCTAGCACTGAGCTACGACTGTGCTCGAAACTCCGTTGCAAACTGACTTTATGCAGGTTTCATGTCGGGTAAGGAATCGCGTTAAAGTGTAATAAAGCGTTTTAGAACAGTAAAGTAAGAACCAGGCGTCACACAATGCGAATTGCGTAACGAGTGGGTCGTTGAATGCTCGAACTTATTACAAAAGCCTCAGGCATAATTCTTCTTCGTCGTCAGCCACAGCATCAACAAGGTGCAGTGGCGTAGCCAGGGGGTGGCACACCGGGCACGTGCCCCCCCCCCCCCCCTGAAATTTTTTTTCGCCATGGCATACAGAGCGAAAAATGACCATTTTAAGGAGGTGCCACCCCGTAATCAAGGAGGTCCCCCCCCTCCCCCCGAAAAAAATTTCTGGCTACGCCCCTGACAAGGTGCACATAATGCCTTAAAAGTGTGTAGCGGGTACTACGCTTTTCTGAATAATGACGACTAATGGCATGGTGGACGCTTCCCCACTACACAAAAACTATGATGATTTATGCCGTAGTGGGTACCATGCCAAAGTGGTTGTAGTAGTTGCGCATGAGTTTTACAGCGACAGCTGTTATGGGATCACAACAAGGGTCGTTTCTGCGCCGTCACGGAGGAAGGAATAACTCAGGAGAGGGCATGCCCAGCCGGCGCGATACGCAAAAAGTGTGGAGGAAATGACGTCATGGCGGCCATATCCACTGGGCACAATGGCGGCGTTGCTATGGTTACGTGTTGTGCAGTGTAGCTGGCGTAGCGGCGGCGGCATGTGCGTGTGTGCCTCCGTAGGTCTCGTACTCAACCGCAGCGGACGATATCCATGCTTTGTGCCGCGTTGTTAGCTACGCAGTGCTCTCCCGGCGGTTATTGTACCTAGCAAAGTTTACAAAACCTGTTGTTAGCCACGGGGCCTCAACAGTGCGTGAAAGGATCGCGTATATTCACGTGCCGTGCAGCGGATGACGCCGATGAAGTATTCGATGTGCTCAGCAAAATCGGGTTCAGGCACCGTGACAAAACGGAACCACGACGAACGCCTTGCAGGTCAGTGACAGTTGTGCAGTGTTCCTGCTTGTGACAACGGACGAAATGTTTGTACTCCGCTAGACGAAATCAGGACACCATGTGCATATGTAGTTTCGTGTTCGATATGTGTACAGTAAGAACTTGCTTGTGCGCATTAAAATACCTTTTCTGTTTTGCTTGCTATGCTCGCCCCCTAGCAGTGTGCTCTCGGCGTTACAACAACCGCGTTCAAGTGTCGCTCGTACACGCACCGTGCACAAGGTCGACCACCGCGTCTGACAATGCTGACGCCGGTGAGCGTTTACGTGGAACCCGAGCACGGTGGCCGGGCGCCGCTTGGGAAACGGAATGCAACCATAGAAGGCGGCGCACGAAAGATCGTGTTGTCCGTACAGTGCGTGAATAAATGTCGTGAAAAGATTGACAGCATGCTCGCCGTAGTCAGTGCATCTAGCATGGCGATCTCTTGTGTTTGTTTCCTTGTCGACGAGCTCTTACTCGCTGTTATTACTCGGACGAAATGATTTCGCCAACTGTATCGCGCTGGCCCACCGTTTTAAGTCCCGTTCCGTTGGTTTCGGATAGCCTCAACACGCGTACCGTGCAGCCCACGTGGTTTTCAAGCCGGAGAGGGCAACGCGCCTTCTACTTCGCTTCTCACATGTAAACAAGAGAGGAGCATCTGCCCAGTCAATATGGCCGACTTCCGGCTTCACCACGGCTTCACAGAGAGTGACGTCAGGGCCTCTCCTGAGTTATTCCTTCCTCCGTGTGCGCCGTAGTTGTCCGCCGCCGCCGCCGGTGTCCGTAACCAATATCGCACGAAATAAGAAAAAAACTAAATAAATAAAATACATCTATGACCGAATGGGAGTCGAACCCGGGTCTTCTGCGTGGCAGCCCAGCCCTCTACCACTGAGCCTACGCCGCTGCCTGAAACTGCTGTGCAAACTGACCCTATGCAGGCTTCATGACGGGTAAGGAATCGCGTTAACGTGTGTTTTAAACGTTTTAGAACAGTAAAGTAAGAACCAGGCGTCACACAATGCGAATTGCGTAACGAGTGGGTCGTTCAATGCTCCAACCCATTACAAAAGCCTCAGCAAAATTCTTCATCGTCGTCAGCCACCATCAACAAAGTGCCCATATGCGTAACAAGTGTGTAGCGGGTACCGCGCTTTTCTGTAGAATGACGAATAATGGCATAGTATACGCTTCCCGACTACACAAAAATTGTGATGATTTATGGCGTAGTGGGTACCATGCAAGTGCGGTTGTTGTAGTTGCCCCAAGAATGTTTAAAAAAGGCTCTAGAAAGGCCGCTCTCCCAGCTTTCGCTGTGGCTGTGGTGCGAGTTCCGCGCAGGCCTGGCGGTTTTTTCGAGTCCCTTTAAGCTTCTCCAATACAGAATCGCACATACTCGAAGCCAGCAAAAGCAGGGCAAGAAGAAATGTGTTTGAGTGCGCGAAAGCGCCTTGCAAAGTCATTACATATTATTATTTGTTTCGACTGTTTCAGAATGCATGATGGGAGTGACGACAGAATTCAAAGACTCTGTGCCAGAAGAATGCGTGCAGCAGTTCGATCAGCACTGCGGCCCGAAGAGGTACATGCTCTACAGCAAAGAGGAATGCGCCTGAAGAACCTTGACATTGTTCTCTAGTTCACGTACAGGCAGTGGCTGCTGGACTGTACGCAACAGGAAATAAAACATCCATGATGCTCTTTCTTTGAAGCTATACTGAAGCTACCGAAGCAGTATTGACAGTAAACCTCGCTGCCATCGTGCTCACATATAGTAAACGCACCTGGCAGCTACGAGAGCTATGACCAGCGCTTTACAGCGGTGTATGGACGCTACTGAAGGACGTTTTCGAACAGTTATTTCAGTCTCACCCAGTTATATCCATCTTTGTCACATGGTAGCTCTGTTTCCTTATCAATGATGTCTCATAACAACGTCTCTGTTGCAACCATGCGCTCATCACCAGAGGTCGATCGATAACGTAGAAGAAGGAAGCTACACATTCATTTTAACTTGAAAGCAGTGGGATCAATCAATCAATCAATCAATTAGCGTGTTACATATGATCTGAGACCATACTGCTGGCGACCGCGTGAAGTAAAAAGTTAATATAATAAACAGTAAAAGAGGTCCTTCTGCAGGAGAAATGCGGACCGACAAGAGGGAAAATATGAAAACAATAGGTCTGAAAACGATGCATGATATATCAGCACAAAACAAGAAATATAGAGAGACAACGATCGTAAACACTGTTAACGTACAACAAAGCACAACGCAAGGGCAAAAATCAGACAAGGAGAAAATGACTTGGACAATGTGCTGCTCAACACGGGGTGACGGACACCTACAACTCGGGAGATGCTCAGGCGGAACAATTGCCGGCCATGCAAGCCAGGCTAACCCCGCCTGCTGCAACAACACAACCACCACCACTACCACCACCACCAATGTGTGGAACTATGCTAGAACAGCGCAAAACTCGAAAATAACATAAGCGCCGGCCTATAGGAAAGGATATGGTCGTTGTTCCTCTTCAGTTGTTCCCTTCGATGTCGTGCATTTCGATTTCACTGAAAGCGAAAAAGAAAGGGGAGCTTTTGCGCCGCAGACAATTCTTAGGGGTGACGCTCCTTAGGACCTAGCCTTGTCTTCCGTTGTGGTCACGGTATAGAACCGTTGCTATATATAGTCGAAACATATGTGAGACACACACAAAAAAAAAAAAAAGGTTTTACGATAGACTTCAACGTAGACATAGGCTAATTATAAGGTAAGAGATCGCTGTTCCCGACGAAAAAAACCCATCGAGAAGAGTATTGATGAGTTGATCTCTACTAAAATGTGCCTAGATGTTGAGGCTTCTCAAGGAAACCTGTAACACAAAGACACACGTCGAGCACTATATATCCCAACAAATTACCCATATTAAAATGGTATCTTGCCACCGGTAAGACGGCGGGTTCTTGGATTTCCTTTCGAGGCATATCCTCCACTCCAGCAATGTTATTAATTCTCATTGAATTGCTTAAGACGACTGGAAGGCGAAATAAATTTACATTTCTATATACACTATATGTCACTCAATTTACATTATATGGGGCAACGCACGGGTAACGTACGGTTACTCACCGATATATACCCAAGCTTCGCCCACTCGTCATGATTCACTTCGTGGAGATGCGTGTTTTTTAGGAGCGAAGCTCCTTGGGCCCGCACCCCGCCGTCGCCGTCGAAGCTCCCTGCAACATAGATGTGGCGCCGGCCTAAAAAGACAATGAAACGCAGCGCGCGCCGTTCCGTCGCCGCCGTCGAAGCTCCCCGCCGTATCGCCGCTCGCACTCCTTTCCCACTTGTGTCCCTCTTCCTGCGCTGCGCGCGCCGCGCTCTCACTCGCTCAGTCGTTCCCGCCACCGAGCGCAGCAGACGCTCTCCCCACCCACTCCCCACCCTACCGCCTTCATGAAAGCCAGCAGCAATATCAAGCTAGTCGTTTGCGTCCCATTTCTAAGGAGCTTCCCTCATCACTCAGCAGTCCCGCGCCAACGCCATCGCCGTTCTGCAGCGGGAGTTTGCCGCCGACGATGGTCACAGTGAGTACGCCGTTTGCTCCACGAGCAAAGATTCGTTGGTGGCGGGCAAAGTCCCCGCAATGAGAGTGACGTACGGCTACCGCTACCCGCAGAAACCGGATCACCGGCCCGAGCTCAACCCAGTGGAGGAACGGCTGATCGCTCCGCGTTTGCCCTTCATGAGCATCAGGCTGCTAACGATACCACCATCAGGGCAACGTACATAGAAATCGCCTTCTCAAACTTTAAACTACAACCTTTGCAGCAAGATCCCTTAACTTTATAATTTACGGACCACAAGGCCGTTATACTCGTAAGGGAAACGTTCTCTGGAGCTTAAAGTCATCTAATCAATAAAGAGCAACTTAACAGAACTTCCATGGCTGCTTCGCACGTTACTCAGGGTTCCCTTACGGAGAGATGTGCGCGATTTTTGTTTAAATTGAGAGAATGGGAATTGTTTAGACGCAAAAAAAATTTGATCATCGCTGATTATGGACCTGTATTCCGCAGTGAAAGGCATCAGTACATGGCTGCAGAAAAAATGTATCACATTAAAGCAGTACTGAAACAAAAAACCTTAAGTCGCGTTCTTTTCCAGCTACATAAGTAGCTAACGATCCACTTATCACCGCTAAACCTCGTTTGCTAGAGTGCGCGATGGTTAATTATTTGCAGAAGCTTTTTTTTATCGCGCCCAGTCGCAGTTTCGGTTGCAGAGTGCGCCAAGAGAGTCGGAATTAAGTAGGAATGGTCGATTAACCTTTTTATTGCGATAACAATTGTATGCACTGTCTCGATGGGATTTTGCGGTTGCTGTCTCCGTCGCCGTCATGTTCCGTATAAAGTTCAAATTGATAACATATCCCAGCGCATCGTATGATCTACCCGCGCGTAAACGCGCGCGTGCGGTGGCGATGAACACGGCTGAAGCAGAGATCAAACGAGCCGGCGCGTTGCCGTCGCCGGCTCAACGGCTCGTCTTGCGGTTAAACTGAGATTTTTTATATAGATTAACAATTAATCGTACCGCGATGAGGTCGTTACTTGATTAATCGGTATCGATGAGGATTTTTATTCAATTAATCGATTAGTTCACATTTTTTGCGAGCGCTTTCAAAAACCGCCAGGCCTGCGCGGAACGCGCAGCACAGCCACAGCGAGAGCTGGGAGAGCGGCCTTTCTAGAGCTTTTTTTAACACTCTTGGGGCAACTAATACAAGCGCACTTGCATGGTACCCAATACGCCCTAAATCATCATAATGTTTGCGTAGTGTGGAAGCGTCTACTATACCATTATTTGTCATTCTTCGGATAAGCGCGGTATCCGCTACACACTTGTAACGCATTGTGTGCACTTTATTGATGCTGTGGCTGACGACGATGAAGAATTATGCCTGAGGCGTTTGTAATGGGTTGGAGCATTGAACGACCCGCTCGTTACGCAATTCGCATTGTGTGACACCTGGTTCTTACTTCACTGTTCTAAAACGCTTTACAACACACGTTGACGCGATTCCTTACCCGACATGAAGCCTGGATAGGGTCCGTTTGCACCGCAGTTTGAAGCAGCGGCGTAGCTCAGCGGTAGAGCGCTGGGCTGCCACGCAGGGGACCCGGGCTCGGTTCCCATTCTGTCATAGGTGTTCTTTTAAATGCGAATGCATTTCTTAGTAGGGCTATGTCAGGCATCCGGCGTTGTGCGGCGTTGTCCGCGGTGGAGGAGGAGGAGTATAGGTTCAGGAGGTGTGCGCGCCGGCAGGTGTTAGATGTGAATCATCTTATGGCGAAGCTTAATCCGGCGGTGGTGGTGTGCGGCGTGACCACCCTTACTGCGCATGCGCAAACCCTTTCAAAAAAATTAAAAACCTCCTCTCTCTCCTCTAGGCATCCCTCCCCGCGGCAACCACACCCTCACTGCGCATGCGCCTCCCCTCCTTTCTCCCCTGCTACGCTCCCCCCCTCTCTCCTTTAGGCATCCCTGCCCGCGGCGTCCACACTCCCCACTGCGCATGCGCCTCCCCTCCTTTCTCCCCCTGCTACGCTCCCCCCCTCTCTCCTTTAGGCATCCCTGCCCGCGGCGTCCACACTCCCACTGCGCATGCGCGTCCCACCTCTCTCTCCTCTCCTACGCTCCCCCCTCTCTTCTCTAGGCATCTCTGCCCGCAGCGTCCACACTCCCCACTGCGCATGCGCCCCCCCCCTCTCCTACGCTCCCCCCCCTCTCTCGCCTCGCGACGCCGACACAGGCAGCGTCTGCTAGCGAGTTTCTTGGTTGAAAAAACCGACTGCTCGCGCTGCACAACCGTTCACTGGCCACCCCGTATATATGCGAATGGATCTTGACCTCCAAGGTGGTGCCGGTGGGAGATTTCTCCTGTGCGTTGTTGAACAATAAAAATTAGCAGCGTGCGCGTTAACTAAAAGCGGACTGCGAGTCTCTGTGTCCAGTCGGAGTCTTCTGTCTCTCACTGCACATTAGCAGCGATTGGCATGTACCAGTGGGAAACACCGCTCCATCGCTGTGCTTTACGCATCCCCAGTTTTAAATGCGAATGCATTTCTTAGTCGGGCTATGTCAGGCATCCGGCGTTGTCGTTGTCCGCGGCGGCCTCGGCAGGTGTTATAGTGAGTGGAGAGGAGGAGCGCGCTCTGGTGCGTGAGGGCGCTCGCATCGCGGGAGCTCGGCGGAGCTATATATGAAAAAAAAATTAGAAAAAATAAAAAAAAAGAAAAAAAAGAAAAAAAATTAAAAAAAAAGAAAAAAAAGAAGAAAAAAATACAGAAAAAAGGCAAAAAAAAACAGGCGCTGCGCCGTGCTCCCGACCGGGCTGCAGAAATTAGGCGCCTTTTCCTTCTTCGAACCACAATCACCATATATAAATGGAGTGAAGCGCGCGCGAAATGCATTCGCATTTCCTCACGATTCCCTTCGGGGAGGTGGGGGGCATTTTTTATTTATTTAGTTTTTTTTCTTTTTCGAGCGATATTGGTTACGGACACCGGCAGCGGCGGCGGCGGACAACTACGGCGCATAAACGACCCTTGTTGTGATCTCATAACAGCTTTCGCTGTAAAAGTTCATAACCAGGTGAGACTAAATATTTCTTAATTAACTAAGTGCTATATATATATATATATATATATATATATTGCCACGCGTATGTGCCAATGGCAACGACAACGAAGCAGCGCGAGTGTTCTTGGCCGAGCGCAGGGACAAAGAAGACGTTGCAGCGCTGAAATCAGTGACTTATTTATTTTTAACTTTCACTTCAATTTATATACAAAAGAAATATAGTGTCTGATCTGAATCGGTGAAAAACAATTATTGCACACTTTCTGATTATATACGGGGTTCTTTTGGTTGTGAGCACAACATCAAAATTCATAAAATCGAAAAGTCTAACTTCTTCATATAGTGATCTCTTGGCCGATCCCCCGGAGTGGGTATGAGCCGTACCAAAGGAAACAACAACAACAACAACAACAACAACTCCTGTTGACTAATTTCAGCAAGGAACGCCGACGCATTGTTAGAGGCACGGCCATCGCCTATTTCGACGAACTTGCTCAAATAGAAGATTGCCATTTAGTGGAGGAGGCGGCAGCATCTACTATCGCTACACCGACACCTGTTGACGTTAGTACGACGTTATCGGCCGTCGAGCGAGACCGCCTTCTCACGCTGATCAACAAGTTCCACCACTGCTTCTCATCTACGTCAAGAGTTGGTCAAACGCCGCTGACAAAACACCGCATCATTATAGATTCCGACGCCAGACCCATCCGGCAAAATCCTTATCGCGTTGCCCCAAAGGAGCATGAGGCAATCCAAAAACAAGTCAAAACGATGCTGGAAGATGGCGTCATTCGGCCATCTAACAGTCCTTGGGCATCGCCTGTAGTGCTCGTCAAAAAGGACGGCAGCTTGCGCTACTGCGTCGACTACCGGAAGCTCAACGAGATTACAAAAAAAGGATGTTTATCCGCTACCACGTATCGACGATTCCCTGGATAGGCTACGAAACGCACGCTACTGTTCGTCTATGGACTTAAAAAAGCGGGTACTGGCAAATTGAAGTAGATGAGAGAGACCGTGAGAAGACCGCTATTGTCACGCCCGACGGACTTTATGAATTCTAGGTGCTTCCTTTCGGTTTGTGTTCGGCGCCAGCAACATTCGAGCGTCTAATGGACACTGTACTATCGGGACTTAAGTGGCAAACCTGCCTAGTGTACCTCGATGACGTGATTGTCTTTTCTGCAACGTTCGAGGAACACTTACGAAGGCTGGAAGGAGTTTTTAAAGCAATACGCTTGGCTGGTCTTACACTGAAACCTGAAAAGTGCCACTTTGGCTTTCACGAACTTCAATTCCTTGGACACGTCGTCAGCAGTCAAGGGATCCGACCCGATCCGGAAAAAATTGCTGCCGTGGCGAATTTCCCTACGCCATCAGACAAAAAATGCCCCCACCTTCCCGAAGGGAATCGTGAGGAAATGCGAATGCATTTCGCGCGCGCTTCACTCCATTTATATATGGTGGTTGTGGTTCGAAGAAGGAAAAGGCGCCTAATTTCTGCAGCCCGGTCGGGAGCACGGCGCAGCGCCTGTTTATATATATATATATATATATATATATATATATATATATATATATATATATATATATATATATATATATATATATATATATCGCGGTAGCTCCACTGAGCTCCCGCGATGCGAGCGCCCCTCACGTGCCAGAGCGCGCTCCTCCTCTCCACTTTGCTAGGGGGCGAGGATAAGCGCGCGCGCCCGCAGCTTTTGCTATGGGAGAGAGAGTGAGAGCGGAGAGATAACACCTGCCGGCGCGCGGACACCTCCTCAACCTATCCTCCTCCCCGCGGACAACGCTGGACAACGCCGGACAACGCCGCCTGACATAGCCCGACTAAGAAATGCATTCGCATTTAAAAAATCCGCGCGACGTTTTTTGGGACTCTGTGCCTATTAACGACGCTTCATGGCAATTTTTCGCGCATCGCATGGCCATTGACTCAGCTCACCAGGGAAGATATCCCAGGGAAGATATCCCTAGGGGCGAAGACCAGCCGCGGGCATTTGACGAGCTTCGTCAACGCATGCAAACGCCTCCCGTGCTCGCCCACTTCGATGAAGACGCGCAGACAATATTACATACAGACGCTAGTGTTATATCGTGCATAATGAATGACAGCATAAACGGAGACATTGCTGTTTATTCCATCTTCTTCCTTCTCTGTCTGGCGGCCGCTCAGCGCGTGCCATCTCATAGCGCCGTAGTCAATAGCGACGCTTTATGTACAACATATCCCCTTTCGCGAAAAAAAAGACGAAAACAAAAAAAAACTAAAAAACAACAAAACAAGCACAGCTATCCTTTACTATCTAACATAGTCCTTCAACTTCTTCGGAGTCTTCTTCTTACGCGTGCTTCTTCTTACGCGCGCATCACATCCTGACACTTTGGGTGAAACTTGCGTGCTCTCTGCAGCAGATGATCCAGGGTCTGCATTTTCATGACTATCCGCTCCTGGTGAGTCAGGTTGTGATGCACTGACTGACTGATTAGATGTCGGTGACCACTTCATAACAGCAGAGGTGCCGGATTTCATTTTGTTGACTCCATGGTGAACGGCGGCTAACTTCGATGCCTTCCACACTGGCCCATCTTCCAAAAGGTAAGAGGCCGGCCCGCGTTTTTCCATGATCTTCTTGGGCGCGGAGAATTGTGGTGACAGCTTGCCATGAACTGCAGATAACTTTACCTGCACGTAATCACCAATGACGAAGCTGGGCTCCTTGGCTCCACGTTTCCACGTTTTTCATCGGTGTAACTCTTCGACATCCTTTGCTTGTTTCTTACGCGCTCTCGCAGCTGCTCAATCGCCCTTGACGAATCCGTGCTGAAACATTTGTCAGGCAATCCCACTATGTCAAGTCTTGTGCGAGGTTGGCGTCCATGAAGAAGAACAGCGGGTGCCGCTCCAGTAGTTGCGTGAGGCGTACAGCGATATATTTGCAAATAATCAAACATGGCTGTTCGTATATCATGGCGTTCAAACAGAGCTAGTTGAATATACGACTTCAGCACCCTATTAAATCTTTCCACCGAGCCGTTAGCTTGCGGGTGGTACACAGAAGAGTTGTAATGCGTTATTCCGCGTTCTGTGAGAAATTCGTCGAAGCTTGCTGAAGAAAACTGTGGTCCATGACCGGATACAAGACCACGTGGGTATCCTTCTCGTGCAAAAAGTTCAAGTAAGAACTTCTTCACTGTAGACGTGGTCGCATCTCGTACGAAAGCCACTTCAGGCCATTTGCTATGATAGTCAATAACAGTAATGGCAAACCGGCAGTCGGCTGAAGCTTGCGTGAAAGGTCCCACGATGTCGATGGCAATTTTTTCCCAGGCTGTGTCAGGAAGAGGAACGGGTTGCAGGGGCGCTGCAGATGTACGTGCGGACTTGTCACAAGACTCGCAAATCACACATGTGCGCACCAGTTCTTCAATGTGGCTATCCATGCGTGGCCCCCAGTAGGACTCTCTCAGGCGAGCTTTGGTACGACTAATGCCTGGGTGTCACTCGTGGGCCAGATCCATAAGGCGGCGTGTCACAGTTGCAGGCACGACAATCCTGTCACCCCGGCATAAGATGCCATTTACGACAGACAGTTCAGCTTTTACGTAGAAGTAGGGCAGCAACTCTTTTGACACTGATTTCTTCTCAGGCCAAGATGTAGTCGTGAAGTGCTTAACTTCACAGATAACCTGATCATTGGCACTTGCTTCTTGAAGTTCTTGCATTGGGACTACAGGAGACAACAAACATATAAATTCTTCTTCTGGCGCATCGCGGATTAAACTCTGCACGGGTAACCTGGAAAGAGCGTCAGCCACGACGTTTTCGCTACCCTTTCTGTATTCGATAGTATAGTTGTAGCAGAGCAACCGTGAGGACCAGCGCGCAATCCTTAATGGTCGGCGACCGGTGCCTTTCGTCGAAAGGAGCGTAACCAAAGCCGCGTGATCTGTTCGTAAGATGAAAGGCCGTCCCCACAGATAAACGTGCCAGTGTTCGCAAGCCCAAACGCAGGCAAGGGCCTCACGTTCGCCGACTGAGTATTTCCGTTCATGCGGTTGAAGTGTGCGTGAGGCGAATGCGACAGTTTGCAGCGAGGTTCCGTTATCCTGCTGAAGTACAGCACCCAATCCATATCCTGAGGCATCAGTTGTAACGTAGACAGGTAAGTGAGGATCAAAAAGATGAAGAACTTCGCAAGATGTGAGCAGAGATTTCAGCCGCTCCTAACTGCTTTTTGCTGCCTCACTCCAAACGAAAGGCACATTTCCTCGTAGCAAGGCACGCATTGGCTCGACAACATCAGAAAAATGAGGAATGAACTTGGAGTAGAAGCCTGCAAGTCCCAGCAGCGAGCGGAGTTCGTGAATATTTGTAGGTGATGGTGCTTTGGTTATCGCCTCAAGGGATGACATCAACGGGAATAATCCTTTGGCGCTCACAACGTGCCCTAGAAAAGTCAGCTCCGCCACGTCAAAAACACATTTGTCGTTGAGCCTGAGGCCAGCATCAGAAAGACGTTTCAGAACAGCGCGCAAATTAACCAAATGGTCCTCTCGGGCGCGCCCATACACAATGATGTCATCAATGTAGAATAGGACACATTTGCACCCTTTAAGGATCATATGCATCATTTTCTGAAACGCTGAGGGCGCCGATGCCAGTCCGAAGCAAACCCTCTTGAAGCGAAATAGTCCGTCATGCGTTATGAATAGAGACCGGATTATAGGCAAATGCCTCTTTTTTTCCTTGGGTTCCTATCGCGCCACTTTGATATATGAGCATGAATTAGGGGTAAAGGAGGGCTTTTATAGTGTTTTTATAGTGCCTATAAATGCCTATTTTTGGGGTTTGTGCCTAAATGTCTATAAGTGCCCATAAATGCCTATTTTCAAAATTGCTGCCTATATGAACGCTATTTAGCCTCAAATTTTGCTTTCGAGTACAGTTTGAGACCGTAATTCATGTTACCGGGCAAAATTGATGTTTCGGAACTTTATGGGGTGCAACAACCTATAGTTCCCTGGCGGGAAGGCGGGAAGTTCAACAAACATCCCGGAAGCAACCGGTATCAGCAGTGAAATGGGACGCGCCGGCCACCTTACCCCGCCGCACTGACATGGCGCGAGCGGTTGGAGCAGGGGAGAGGAAAAGACGCTATTTCTGCAACCCTAAATGGGAGCACGTCCCAGCGTGTACAGTGGAATGGGGAGAGGAAAATAAAGGCGGGAAGAGGAGAGTGGCGTCTATGGCCGAGGACGTGGCGGGCGGCTTTTACCGCCGATTTTCCGGTCCAGTGTTCCCGAGGAATTGAAGCACCTCTTTGAAGACTTGGGCGTGGTGGGGGGCAGAAAACAGGAGGTGCCTGCGCGCAGCAGCAGGAATGTGGAGAGCGAATGCGAAACCATGGAGTGCCGTCAGGGGAAAGTAGAAAATAGGTTTAAAAAAATCAGATGTGCACATGGCTTTTGTTTCGTTTGTAATTTACTCTTAAAGGGCGCTTCAGGTCACATGAGAAATTTTAGTCAGATACTGGAAGTGTTCGCGTGCCCAATGAAGAGCTTTGTACCACAAGAACATTTTAATTGGTTCATTACGAGCCGCGAAAGCATGATGCCGGTAGGTGAGCTTGAAACCTTTGCCACTCGTAAGCCAAGTTCCTTCTCTGCCCTCTTCGGTATCAGAGAAACTCGGAGCCGGAAGATCACATGACGTTGACGCATCAACCCGCCATGCGCACGCAAGATTACACTATGTGCCCATGACATGCCCAAGCCAGGTCGTGCGCACAAGCGGCGTTGTATCGTTTCGGCGTTCGCTCTATAGTGTACTGCCTGTTTCTGTGGGATGGATCCGTCTATGCGTTTGGAGAGGCTGGCATGGATCCTGTATCCCACGACACAGCGCGTCGCACAGCTGGAACTGCTGTAAGGGACGATGCACCAAAAACATGCTAAGCGTTGTCAGGGCTGGCGCCGGCACGACGCGGGAACGGAGAGAACACGAACACAAAAGAAATATAGGCAGCTGAGTCTCGCATCGCTCTCGATTCGAAGAAAAAAACTAAAGAAAAACGCGCACACATTCCGTTTGTATGTTTTGATATTTCTATTAACTTTCAATCGTCTATTCAAGCAACAGATTGCACAAATTACACATGTAGCCTCGAATAATTCTCGCAGTTTCATGTACTACTGTGACATACACAGGACCATTCCTTGTTGAACTTCACCTCCCCCACATTGGTGCGCGCGCCCGTGAGATAAAGGGCACGAGGCATTCAGTCTGACATTTCACCTCCTTCCGGGGAGCGTAGCGTTGCGAATCTTGGCAGACGTGATCGTTAGCGTAGTGCATGCATTACACTTCTAGCTCGAAACGCTCAAACCTGGTGAGGGGCCCTTTATGGTGTTCACACAAAGAGGAGAAATTGACCCTGCGCTATTAGACCTGGCCAATACGAGGCTAACAAACCCTTCTGGCCTTTTAGCGGTCTGGCTATTGAATCTTGTGCTGCCCTTCCCAGCCATGCCGAAAAGAAGCAGATCTAGGAGCGTGTTTATTCGATGGTGGACACTTAACTTACCATTCTGTACAATAAAAGGAGAGACCGTGTTCTGGAAACCGTGCCCGAAAAGGGACCATTGCATGGCTATGTTAAATGATTAACGCCTTTGTACAATCATAAAATATAACATTTGTTTGCTTTCCTGTCGTAGAGCAGGTTGCGCACGTCCTTATTCGAAAATTTGAGTTTTTTGTAAAAATTTATTGTGCCTATATTTACAATTTTGGGTGCCTAAAACTGTGTTTTTCCTGCCTATTTTTTGGCGCCTAAAAACACGATTTTTAGTGCCTAAAAATCCGGCCTCTAGTTATGAACGTTGTAAGGTCACCGCTCTCTGGACTTAGTGGCAACTGGTGATATGCAGAAGCTAAATCCAGCTTCGAGAAACGCTGTGCCCCAGCCAAGCTGTTCAGGAGTTCCTCAGTTTGTGGCAAAGGAAAACTGTCCACTACTACAGCTTTGTTTGGCTCCCGTAAGTCAACGCACATGCGAATCGAGCCGTCTTTTTTTCTGGCTACGACAATAGGCGAGACCATAGGCGTGCGCACGAGGGGGGCAGAGGGGGGCGGCAGCCCCCCCAAGTCACCTAAGAGAGGGGGGCGCAAATTCTGCCCCATACATTGACTTCATAGGGAGGGGGCGCTGTGATGAACTTCGACCCCCCTGCCCTCCCCCTGAAGGAGAAACCTGCGCACGCCTATGGGCGAGACCCACTCTGAAGAGTCGACGCGCTCAATGATGCCCTGAGCTTCTAGTTTCTGCACTTCCGCCGAGACTTGCTCGCGAATGACAAGTGGTAGTCGTCTCAGCTTGCTGGCAACCGGTTGTACAGACTCGCGAACTCTGACCTTGTGAGTGAAACCTTTCACAGTTCCCTGCTCTTTTGCAAATAGGTGCTCAAACCCGGAACGTAATTCCGGAGGTAGAACAGGAATTTCTTGCGTCATTAGAAGACACCTGAGTGGCGACCCTTGAATTTTCATATCCAGAGCCGCGATGCCATCTAATCCAAGAATGGTTGTTCCTCCAGGCACAACGTAAAGTAGGACAGAAGTGGATCGGCCATGGATTGAGGCCGTAGCAATGAAACATCCTTGTATAGGAATTGCTGACTTAGAATAATCGAGAAGCTGGACGGACGTAGACTTCAGTGGATACGCTTCAGAAAAATGACGTTGGTAAATTTCTTCAGCCAGGATCGAAACCGATGATCCTGTATCGATCAAGAATGGCACAGAAATTCCTTCAATTTCCAACGTCGCTTAAATCCCCTTCTTACGGCTCCAAATTTGACAAACACTCAGGTGGTCGTCTGAGTCAGCTGTATCGTTATCTTCCGCGACATGTTGAACATTTTTCTCGAACTTTCGCAGCGACCTGCACATCTTCTCAAAATGGCCAATTTTCTCACATTTTCGACACTTATGTGCCTTGGCTTTGCACTGAGAGCTATTTGCAAGGTGCGCCGTAGAACCACAACGATAACATTCTTGCCCTTTTTTGAGATCTGCGACATTGACTTTGCATGTTATAGCAAGTACACCTGCTACAATGCTTTTTTCTCTGTTGCTTTTCTCTGTGATTTGAAGTATTAGGATCTTTAACAAGATGAACTGGTGAGTCATTTTGTGCAAGTTCTCTTGCCTCATTAGTAGCCTGATCGTGCTGTTTGGCAATGGTAAGAGCCCTAGAAAGCGTGAGAGACTCTTCCAGCAGAAGGCGTTCACGTAAGTACCCGCTTGTAGTTTTCTCTATAAGCTGGTCGCGTATCATGTCGTCCACCAGGTCACCGAAATTGCATGCTCCTACGAGACTTCTCAGCGCGGTGACGTATTCAGCCGCAGTCTCACCTGGGGCTTGCGTACGTCGACGGAAACGGTGTCGCGCTGCAGTGACGTTCACCGTGCTCTTGAAGTGACCTTCCAGCGTCGCGATGGCGCGGTCGAACTCATCAGGGTTAGGAGACGTCAATATCGCAGCCACAAGGCACGGGTCGTCCGTTGTCTTCAGAGTCTGGAAGATCCGTAGTACTTCCAAGCCCAAGCAGTTCAGCAGTATCGCCTTCCGACGAATGACAGGTAGGTCGGAGGCGCCCGAAGCAATCATGTAGATCTTGAAAGACTGGATCCATTGATCCCATGGAATGTCTGGGTGTCCAGGTTACGACAGGAACGGAGGTGGCTGTTGCAGCCCCGAAAAAGAAAAATTGAAGGACACTGTACATTCCAAAGTGTGTTCGGCGAAAGCGTGTGGCCATTCCGCTGATTATGTCATGTCTTTTTTTCTTTTACACTCTCAGTGGCATAAGACACAAACCTAATGGGTGCGTGTTTTCTTCTTTAATTTTTTACCGCGAATCGCAGCGAGACGCGAGACTCATCTTCCTCCGTTCGCATGCGTTAGTATTTTCTCGCGCTTTGCGCATCGTGCAAACGCCATCCGCGTTCCAGCTCTTAAGTTGACGGACCCTTTGTAAATTGGAAAGTGTATTCCGTGAACGCCTGGGTCCATTGAGACGGCGTCGGTCAGAATGATTGCAAACTCTGGTCACAGCGACGCTACGCAAGCAAAGCGCGAGCGCTATAGACCAGAGCACGCCTATCTCGCACCCAGGCACCTAGGCTCCCGGCGGCATACTCTCGCACCCAGACGCCATGTTTGTATAGAACTGCCAAGGCGTGTATCTGTTACATGGTAAGCGGCGTGTCCGGGACCTTAAAATACGAGAAAGCGCCAATCCACGCCGCTCCCGCTTACAAGAAGTCGTCTGGGCACCACTGCGCTGTCTTTGGATGCGAAAACAATCAGCGCAAGAGGAAGATATCACTCAGCACTGTCTGTGAAAATGACAACACAACATGGGAGTCGTGCCGGTGCGGTGTTTTCAGATTGCACAGATTTCCATCCGCAACGAAAAACGACGAGCTCCGCCGCCAGTGGATAATTGTAATCAACAGGAAAAACTACAAGCCCAGTAAAAGTGTACGAGTAAGTACACTTACTGCGTGTATTCAAACGTGACGCCAGCTATTTCGCTTTACAGCAGTAATTTGCGTGCAGTATGCCTGTAGTATGCGGCACCAAATCATTGTCGTACTCTTTCGCAGGCCGCATGCCAATAATAGGAGGTATTAGGACTCACTCGTGCACGCACACTGCGCACGTTTAGTACAAATGTAACGGCGTACTGTCGCGATGCAAAGAAACGTGAACAGCGGAAAGCGTGGCTTTCGACTCGGTCGAACTGCGACATGCCTTGACTGTCGCTAGGCGAATCTGTGCTTTCAGCCGGCGTAGCACTACATCTTGCGCTGGCTGGCACTTTCGCACGGCGTGCACCGCGTGTGTGGGTTCCGAGTGCCAGGCATGACTGGCAAATGATATACATATGCACTGCATGAGCGCAAGCCGGAGGCGGGATTCTAGCGCTACGGTGACACCGGCTGAACGCACAAGTTTTGCTTAGCGACAGTCAAGGCATGTCGCAAGTTCGACCGAGTCGAAAGCCACGCTTTCCGCCGTTCACGTTTCTTTGCATCGCGATAGTACGTACCTGATAAAGTTGCTTCCGCGGTCAGCAATGCACGTGCTGTAGACATTCCGGATCGTCGAGGAAGGTCTTCTCAACGTTTCACAAGAAAACAGCACAAATTTCCAGGCGAGGAAAAGCGCGAGACATGCTTACAGCCATACTCGGACTGGGAGGTTTCGCGTTTGAACTGCGGAGCGTCTGCTAGCCTGGCAGTTCCAGGTGTTGCTTCGCCGCGCATGCAACAGGTGGCGCGACGTGCTGCCTATTATGGCGGCACACACTGAACTCGCTGTGTTCTGGTGTATAGAGTCCGACGCGACCGGCGTCCGTCTGCGCATCCCGGCGGCCACCTGGCTCAGTGCCAGAGCTCGGATGGACGGACGGACGGACATGGACGGATGAACGGACGGACGGACAGACGGATGGATGGACGGACGGACGGACGGACGGACGAACAGACAGACAGACAGACAGACAGACAGACAGACAGACAGACAGACAGACAGACAGACAGACGGACGGACGGACGGACGCCGGACGAAGGTCGGGCGGACACCGGACGGACGTGAGCATGAGACATTAAAGACTTTCGCCTTAAAGATTACACCATCCACCGCTAAAGGGAACCATGTGTAGATGCGAAGCAGCGGGCGCTAACGCTTACACTGGCGGCGGCGTTGACGCTGGCGCTCATCGCAGCGTTGCACAGGAGAGAAACCTGGGGGGCGCAAAGCACGCAGTGATGGACGGTTGTTTCCTACTGGAACATCCCAATCGCTGCTGGGCAATGAGAGACAGAAGACTCGGACTGGACACAGAGACCCGCAGTTCGCTTTTAGTTAACGCGCACGCTGCGAATTTTTCATCGTTCGGCAACGCACAGGAGAAATCTCCCACCGGCACCACCTTGCAGGTCAAAATCCATTGCCATATATACGGGGTGGCCAGTGAACGGTTGTGCAGCGCGAGCAGTCGGTTTTTTCAACCAAGAAACTCGCTAGCAGACGCTGCCTGCGTCGGCGTTGCGTGGCGAGAGAGGGGGGAGCGTAGGAGAGGAGAGAGGGGGGGAGGGGACGCGCATGCGCATTGGGGGTGTGGTTGCCGCGGGGGGGGATTCCTAGAGGAGAGAGAGGGGGAAGCGTAGGAGAGGGAGGGGCAGGGGGACGCGCATGCGCAATGGGGGTGTTAGCGCCGCGGGAGGGATGCCTAGAGGAGAGAGGGGAAAGGAGACGCGCATGCGCAATGGGTGTGTAAACGCCGCGGGCGGGAGGGATACCTAGAGGAAAGAGAGGGGAAGCACAGCAGAGGAGGTGCGTGGGGAGGGTTTGCGCATGTGCAGTAAGGGTGGTGAGGACGCACACCACCAGCACTACCGCCGGACGGACGGACGGACGGACGCCGGACGGACACTGGACGGATGGACACCGGACGGACGGACACCGGACGGACGTGAGCATGAGACATTAAAGGCTTTCGCCTTAATACTCATCGTAGAAGACGACAGGCAAGAGACGAAGGCACAGATGAGGTTCAAGCCGGTAGCACATGTTGGGTACAGCGCGAAAAACGACGAAGACGGAAGACAGAAGGGACACAGGCGAGCGCTGTGTCCATAGCGCTCGTCTGTGTCCCTTCTGTCTTCCGTCTTCGTCGTTTTTCGCGCTGTACCCAATATGCTGCCATACCAACTAGCCCAACTTTCAATACTTTTGCGGTAGCACATGGGCTGGTGAATCTTCGTTGCCAAAATATGTTATATCGTGCATAATGAATGACAGCATAATGATGATGATGATGATGCTCCTTGTATGATTGGCACCTACCCACTCAGGGGGATCGGCCAAGAGTCGGGTGGATCATACAGTCTGGCTTATTAATTTTTAAGCGGTAATATCGGTTACATCTGCAATTATAATGAAGCGTTAATTATGATAAATCCTAATTTTATATTTCACTCTTTTTGCGTAACCTCCCAATAACCAAATCTTTTTTTTACTAGGATGACAACGTAGAATTATTAGTGGTTGATTTAACTGTTAAATCTATCTGAGTCGCATATAAACTTTTCGACAGCATTGAATGTATTCCTGTCCGAGTGACGCAGCGCAGAGGCCCCAAATGATAATAGAACGGTCGACGTAACTGGCAGACCAAGATTTCGCAATGTAACTTCAATAGTTCTTTTTCTGTGTGTGGAAAAACGTCGGCAACTCAGCAACAAGTGTTCTATCGTTCCTATCTC